>JARHVA010000572.1:337500-470000 GCA_037957365.1 Torreya grandis
TTGGATTAGGTTGACCCAAAAACCCATCCCATAATTGTAACACTATAGATTAAACTTGTACCCACTTTTACATGGAGTGTTTGAAAAATAAATATTATCATACATCTTATTTTAAATATCATATCCATACACATTGGGTGGGTAAGATTTTAAAATATTTTGACTCATTTTTGGCCTTGAATTTACCTAATTTGTTTTACCTATAAAATCATGTTACAATTAAACACATACTTGTATGACGATTGTGCAAGAAGTTCTCTTGTGTAAGTAACCACCCATGTGGGTGTGTAAGAGAAATTTATGAGATTAATAATAAAATTTATGGAAATAGAATAGGATGGTTTAATCCTTGGGATAATTATTGAAACATGTCATTATTCTATTAGTTTTGAATTTTGAATTTATTTTCCTTTATATATGTCTTTCTTAATCTTTCTCTGAGCATTCATTTTTTTGAGAGTAATTGTTAAGGAGTTTGTAGGATATTTATAAAAATATTTTGGGAATAAAATATTAGATAATTATAAGTTATATACACCTAAATTTTTGTATTAGACACTTTGGAAGCATAGATTTGGTACACTTTGACACACTTGGACATTGCATACACATTTGACTCTTGTGCACACTTTTCCATATCGATCTACACACATGTTATCTTAGTAAATCCTATTATATTAATATGCATATTAAATATCATTGTAGTTTATATATAAACATTAAAAAAAAACATATCTCAAATCACTAATTTCTACTACCTAGATAATACTGATAAAAAATGAATAAAGATAGTCTATTATAGGTGTTAGATTCTACCCAAAATGTCCAAGAACACTAAAAATATTTTAAAATTTATAAAGTATCTATTATGTTTGCATAGACATATTTCGTGGTTCAATCATATTGATAAATATTAAACAATTAGTTACAAATACAAATCAATGCTAAAATATCACTCACATTATAACTTAGAAATTAATTGATCATTGCTTGATAAATCCATTAACATTCTCTTGATAAATTATCATAAATGCATAAAAATATGGAAAACAATCAAAAGAGTAACCTTATATCCAATTATGAATACACACACATGTAAAATTTACATATTTCAAAGTTTTTAAAGTAAAACATTACATTACATTCTATATTAATCATGAAGTCCCCCCCACACACATAAATGCTAGGATAACTACATGGAGTTTGAGAACACTTTATAGTATAGGAATGTAATAAACACTTAGTAAATTAGTAAGGAGTGGTTGGGGTTACCCAACCCAACATATTTTCCCCTTTATCAAATATCATCATGTTGTCAAAAGTGAGATTAGGGTTTCAAAAGAAAGATAAAGAAAATAAGGATCACTACAAAATATTGAAAGAAATTACATTTATAGTAAACATATAAAAATGTAGGCATAATAGTCTTAATTACCAAATAACATCATACTATATAATACACTTCCATAATAACTAGGATAATACTAGTCATCATATGTCTCACTATTCTCGACAATGTCTAGGTAGGGTTTGATCTACAGTTTTTTGATCTGAGTAGTGACAAGACATAAATAAAAAATATTTTCAAAATATGCGATAAATATTTTTTGATGTACCTATATGTATCAGTAGGTTCATATAGTGTTTTAAAAACACTTCTCATTTTTGAATTCATAGAATCCATTGCATGAGTTTCTAGTTGTAATAATCCTATTATCCTTGGTGGAATAAAGGCATAATAGGTTGACTGTTTCACAAATTTATAATAGTTGGTGGTTGGGATCCATCATGGCTCAATATTTAATCTTTTATTTTGAAGATGATATATGTAATTTAAAGTGAATTATGTTCAAAGTTAAACCAAGATGAATAATCATAATGAAGCTAATCTAAGGTGAATTGATAAAAAAAGGAGTATAAGGAAGGGTAGGTTAGAAAAGGGAGGTGTTGTTGATCTCTATTTAAAACATTATGATAAAGTTCTAATTTCATCTGAACATTCATTTAACCAATGTGCAATGTGAGGTAACATAAGTTTAAATCCTATCACACATCAAGAAAAAATCTAAAGAAGGTATGAAAAGATGCAAATAAGAACCAGGTTCACTTTAAGAATTTCACCCCTACAAACAAATAGCATTAGTCCAGATGAAAGAGGAATAAATAAAGAGAAATAAACCTAATAACTTTTAACTAATCTAGCATTAACATAAATTATCAACTCTATATTTAATGATGCACATCCAAAATTCATAATAACCATTCAAATTTGAAGATAAGATCAAACAAATGAGAGAAAAACCATGATAGAAATTCACACAAGCAAATGTGGACAAAATTTGTAGAACTCCTTGCTTATGTTAATTTTCTTAAAATTTACAAATAGTTTTTGCCTCCAAAAAATCTCTCCCTTTTACAATTGATAATACCTCTTTATATAGACAATTTATGAGGTATGTCAATTAGTAATGACAAATTACATCTGTATATATGTATAGGACAACTATCTTTTCTATTACATTCTAGAACAAATGAATTTTTCTAATATACTGACCTATAGGTAATGTAATTTACAATCTATGCATGCCTTTATAAAAAAATATTCCATTTCAAAAATATACAATGCTAGTTACAAAAGAATATTCCTAATCCAACTAATGTTAGGACCCTGTTGTTGCTATAACCTTATGCCTTCCTTATAGGATCTTCATTCTATAATGTTTCTCATTGATCAAATAGAGGTCAATAATGGGTCTCAGGAACAACTCTTTCTTGATCTCCTAGGTTATTGAGGTCCTTGGCAATGTCCTCCATCTATTTGGACTAGCTACTCAGGGATTTTATATTATTCACTAATATAGACATATCCATGTTCAGATGGGCTAGGATGACTATTTGAAATTAAGGGATTTGGTTCTTGGTTAATGATTATATAAAATCCTTTACTTGATAACTATTATCCTACCATTGGCCAACTTGGCCTATATCCATGGAATTTTTCTTACTTATTGCCTCTTGTTTGGTTTTAACTAATGTTAAGGAATTGAATAAGTCAATCATGGTGTCCTGAAATAGATTGAATCTATCTTATTGGATTGACAAGATGGAAATGTCTTATAAATTCTTCTATTATTGTATCATGCCTTTGATGATAGACTATAATTGATCATATTGTGATTGAACCAACTTTAATGGGTCCTCTTTAAAGATAGGAACCTCACTAGGCCTTTATCTTTCCATTAGAGTCCAACTAGTGAATGGTTCCTCTTTTTTAAAGGTGAATTACTCTTTACCAATCATGGCCTTCATTTTTATCACTCTTTCTAAGTAGGTGGTCTCTAGATTAAATTGAAACCCCATTAATGATTGAGTCACTTTTGGAGTTGGGGTTTCTATTTGTTCTCCACCCGATACTCCTAGGGCAACCATTATTTTCTCCTCTTCCTTTTATAAATCTACAATCCATAGCTTAAGATATTCATGCATAGTGATGTTGATAGACTTTGTTATTACCCAAAGATGGTGTAGAGTAGGGACTTTCTACAATTTTCTATAGTGGTTGTGACTTTATTCAAATTTCTCACTAGTGGTTTGCACTTTAGTTTTGGATTGAATTCTTCTTCCACAAATCATAATTAAACTCTCTTAGGATTGATTATGATTAATGAAAGGTTGAATTAGGGATTTAGTGTATGCGAGGGCTCTTTTTAGTGTTTTAATGGTGGTAGCTAGTTTAAACAATGATCTTCATGGCATCTTTGTGGCATTTTCATGGTACTTTGCTCATTAATATTTAAAAAGTGACCATTGTCTTTTGAAAATTCCTCCTTGATCTCTCACTATTGGATTCTTTTTTTGCACATATCAACATGGAATATTGATCCTAATTTGAAATATTAAATTTCATTGGATACTTTGTGAAATTCCTCATGGTTGTGACACTTATCGCCACCATTTTTGTTCCCACTTCTTTGAATTGTCAACCTCCATATCACATTATTTGATCTTTTTTGATTCAGTAAATGCACACCATTGATCTCGATCCATTATATTATACCCTTTATTCTATGGACCATTGATAAAAATGTATATCTGAGCTATGTACCATCAATATTTGGAATATTCTCAAACTTTAATTCATGGTATGTGGTTTTTCCACTTTTTGCCTTTGTGGTTGTCTTTAGGACTCTTGTCTTTTCAACCTTTATTACACATTGTCAGATCTTGATTGGCCATATCAATGTGCTCTATTGGATCTTGATTTGCAAGGTCAAATGTCATTGGTTACTGAGTGTTCTTTGGCCATGAGTGTGACACTTGTCACCTTCTCACTATCTTGGGGATTTGTTAAAGCTTTGAATTATTACGCATTACCCGATCAACTCTACCTAAGTAAATGCATACCATCAATCCTACAGATAAGAAGAATGTTAAGTCAGCCTTAGGAAATATAGACAACTTGGGTTAAATATTTTATACTATGGTTTTATTTGTGTTTATAAGCATGATAAAACCTTAGGATAAACTCTTTAATCTAGGTTTTAAAACATGATAAAGGGGACCCCAAAAATAATAAAAGACATGGCATAAAGTCACAAGACAAGGTTTTTAGCTTAAGTATAAAACATAATAAAAGGACTCGATGGTTAGTTAGATCATATGGAAATAAAAGGGACCAATGGGGGCTTGGGACATGAAGGGACCAAACATAAAAAAATTATACTAAGGTTTGGTCATGTTAATAAACACGACTAGACCTTGGGATAAAAATTGAACTAAGTCCATGTCATGATTAATCATTCCCACATAAATTATTCTCACCAAATTTGAATTTTATTTAAAGGGACCTAGGCTAGGGTAATTTTAATGAGGGTTTAAATATGATTAAACATGACTTCAATTTGAATTTTAATAGACCAAAGTTTAGAAAAAGAATAAATTAACATTAAGATATGGAACCCTGGACATTACTTATTCCAAATGGACTCCATTAGACCTACAACATGAAACATAGAGATCTAATGTTATGAATTAGGTGATATGAAACTAGAATCATGAATGAATATGCTAACCAATCTAGCTATGGGTGATAAAGAATTAACTGCAAACATGCCAAAGGTACTTTGATCAAGTGAATTTAAAATTTTTAGGTACAAATTTGTATAATTTGAAACAAGGGTCCCCATTTTTTAGAAATTGAGTTATGTTAACCTCAATAAATGGAAATTTTTAGGGGAAACATAGTAATATATTAGAATTTATAGATTTTGGTTTAGACTAATAACTGGTTTATCCATTTCATTTGATCAAGTACCATTATTAAGATCAGTTCATGGTTAGAAAAAATATTTCACATGAAGAATTAGGATCAAACATTAAGACATAGCCATGTTATTTGTGTGCTTAAATTCCACTTACTAATTTCCATAGGATTTAGAGAATAATTTCCAGATTCATTACCTTAACCATTAACATTGACTTACAACATATTTGGATGTTCATTAAGAATCATGATTTAGCTTAGGGAAGGCTTAGGCATTGATCTATTTCCAATTAGGCATCCATAACCCTAATAGAGATACCTTTGGTTCTACTCAAGGATTTGATCCACTACCAGATATGTATCCATAGCCCTAATAAATATTACTAGAATCACCTCTACCTAGAAAGTCTTTTATTTTTTTTCAATAAAGCTCTTTTTTTTTTTAAAAATATTATGACATTATAAAAAAGGTTGGGAACCAAATTAGCCAAGTTTTCGGATTTTTTCGAATGTTTTATCTGCAAAAAATTATCCTTAGATGTAAACTTTATCCTAGGTATTTGATTTTTTTAAGTGCAAACATGTCTTTGTCTTAATAATTTAAGATTTCACCTATATGTGTAATCCTTATTAGAACCAAAATTAGATTAGAAAAAGGTTTAGAATCTCAAGGAAAAAATAACCTATTTATTAATCTTTACTAGTTTCTCTTAATTATAACATTAAGCTCACATTATAATAATCCATGATCAACCAATGCTGAGAAAACATACCTAAATTACTAAATTACAAATTTTTTTGAGCATCTAAATGTATTTTGAGCTAATGATTTTCTAAAAGGACTTATTGAAATTAAGAAACAAAGCACATAAAGAAAACAAACCAAACACAAAGCAAACAAGAAAAAATATATATACAAACACTATGTACAAACAAGGGATATGAAGGAAAGAAAAAGGAAACAAAGTAATCTAAAGCCTACCTACAATAACTCTAACTAGTCTTACCACTTAATCCATAAAGACTCTAGGTGGGACAATAGAGAAATAATTCTTGAGGTATTGCCATTGGTTGGAAATGTAAACTCTTCTCCTTGCAATTATTTTAGTTTGAAGGTGTTATCCCTTAGAATCTCAACAATCTAATATGGGCCAATCCATAATAGTGTGAACTTACCATATTTTCCCTTTGGTTCTAATTATTTATCCCAAAGAACCAGGTCTCCTTATCTAAACACCTTTGTCTTTGAGCACTTATCAAACAACATCTTAAATGTGGTCTAGTGTCTACTGAAATTGGTAAAAGCTTCCTCTCTTGCATCTTCTATCTATATGATTTTCATTAGCCTTGAATTTAAAAATTATTGATCTTCCTCCATGTATGTTTGCATGAACATGTATGTTGTTAGCTTGAGTGTGATGGGAAATATAGGTACTTCACCATATAATAGAAATACTGGTAGTGCCTTGAGAACTTAACTCTTATTCTATCTTCCCAAAGGGAATATTTGAGTATCTTGTGCCATGTTCTTGGTTTATCAATTATAGACTTCTTTACTACCTTCATCAAGTTCTTATCTATTCATTTAGACTCTCCATTACCTTGAGGGTAATGTTTGATGAAAACTTTAGAATAATGTTGTTGTCATATGCCCATTCATTCATCTTAATGGCTATAAAAGTAGGTCCATTATCATAGACTAGAGACACTACCATCCCAAACCTTGTGCATATGTTTTATTCTAAGAATTTGACCACATCTTTAGTCCTGCATTACTTGGTTGATACTAATTTAGTCCACCTTGTGCAGTAGTCAATAGCAGTCAAAACATACTTATGACCATTTGATGAATTGGGGTTAATGACCCTCATAAAACCCAATCCCTATTAGGAAAAGGGTTTATCAATCATTACTAGCTTTAATGGCATGGCTACCTTGGGATCTTTAGTATTGAATATTTAACATGAGTGGCATTATCTCACATACTTATGAGCATCTTTGAAGATAGTGGGCTAGTAGTAACCCTAAGGATCTTATGGGTTGTTGTCCTTTTGAATGGATATCTACTTCCTATTTTTTCATGTAAAATACTCAAGATCTTATCCACCTCTTCCTTAGAAACACACCTTAGATAAATGAATTCAAATTTCTTCTTGTACTTCACTCCATCCTTGATTGAAAAATGAGATGATTTGATCCTTAAATGTCTCTTTTACTCTCTACTTAACTCTGCAGGACAATAACCATTGATTATAAAATGAACAATAGGATCATACCAATCATTGGGATAATTTTTTTGTTTTTCTATAGTTTGAAATTAGTATTGGAAATCAAGTGAATTAAACCTTGGCATCTTACCAACTTTATAGTTTTCAAATATAGATCATATTCTTAGAGAATAGACATAAAATTACCTCTCTTTTCTCCAAGTTCACATTGAATAAGCATGATATTAGAGCTAGGGTATGGTAGTATTACATGTACCTTTTTTCTAAGGATATAATGCCTAAATTTATACACTGCCTTGACTAGAGCACATACTTTTTTGTCAATAAGTGAATAATTTAATTCAATAATTTTAAAATTATTACTCATGAAAGCAATATGATGATCACATCCATATACCTTCTAAGTTAGGATAGATACACTTGTATGGTGAAAAGAAAAAGAGTAAAGATATAATTCTTCAGTAAAGTCTAGACTTATCAGCACAGGGGCTTGTCTAATTACTTCTTTACTTTCTTTGAAGGCCTTCTTGGTCTCTTCATCCCAAGTGATCTGAGCATCTTTATTAAACATGTCATTCAAAGGTCTCACTATTTTTTTAAAACTAGAAATAAACTTCCTTATAAAGTTGATTTTACCAAAGAAAGACTTTAGTTTCTTCCTATTATTAGGGGTTTTTATCTTTTGTACTGAATATACTCTATCTAGGTTTATAGATATCCCATCCTTAGTTATAACATGTCCTAATACTTTTACCTCAGTTACGCAAAAAATGCTCTTCATTGGGTTGAGAGAAATTCCATACCTTCTACACCTTTCAAATACTTGTTTTAAGTGTATGATGTAATCGTCCTTGTTATTTCAAAATAGAGTCATGTCATCCATGTAAATAATAATGTACTTACTTATGATGCCTTAGAATTCATGATCCATTACTCTTTTAAATATTTCACCTACATTTATCAATCCAAAGGGCATTCTCTTATAGGCAAAAATACCCCCACTTAGTAGTAAATGAAGTCTTCATTCTATCTTCCTTGTTTACTAGCACATGATTATACCCTAAAAATACATAAAGAAAAGACATCATAGTAGAGCTAGAAATAATTTGGATTACTTGGTCAAGAGAACTTAGGGGGTAATTATCCTTTTAAAATTCTCTATTCAGATTTTTAAAATCAATACACAACCTGATTTCACCATTTTTCTTCTTGATTGGTACTACATTAGCTACCCAAGTAGAGTGTCTAATAGGAAACACTATATTAGAATATAGTAACTTCTTAACCTCTTTGTATATCATTGGTTCTAAGATAGGGTTGATTGGCCTTTGTTTTTTCCTAAATGGCTTGTAAGCTTCCTTTAGAGGTATGGTGTGGGTTATGACCCTAGGACCAAATATCTTTAAGTCATCATAGGACTATGCTATTACATCCTTATACTTCATTAGCAAATATTTGTCTCTCTTAGTTTTAATGCTTGTGAAAGATGTACCAATTTTCACCATCTAAGGTTGACCTTGGAAACCTACGTCCATTGTATTGTAGTCTTTCCCATTTACTTTGGGAATCTTGATAGTCTCAACTAGTTAGTCTGAATCAAATAGTCTCTCTAAGGATATTATCACTTTAGGGATATTATTTTCACTCAACTAAATAAACTTATCATCAAGTTTTCCTTCAAATTCATCATGATCAAGGGTATTTTCAATGTCTTCATCAATGATGCGAACCTCAAATACTCATGAGCTAGTCATGAAGTATATGATCTATTGATCATCACTGAATACTTGTAAATGGTTGACATTATCTATAATTTAGGGATATGGGACTAATTAAATGGTAAGGCATGGTAACTTGGAACCTTGATTGGGAATAAGATTGGTTACAACTGAAGCAAGTTCATTAGCAACCTTGTTTTCCTCCCTAGGGACTGACACAATGTTGAAAGCATTAAAATATTTGATTAAGTCCCACACTCTAAATTTATATTTCTTAAAATAAGATAAATTACATTGATATTTACTCTTGACCTGATTAACTACTAATTCAAAATCACTAAAAAGTAATAGTTCATTGACCTTGTGTTTGATTGAAAATTATAATCCAAGAAAGTGCTTCATACTCTATAATATTGTTAGTTCATGGGAATTGGAGGTTTTAAGAGGAATTTTATTCTTTCCCAATGGGATATATTAATACCACTCCTAATCTAGAACCTAATTTTCATCTAGCACCATCAAAATATAGCTTCCATATCTAGGCATAGCATGAGAAATTTTGGAGTTACATACCTATGTGGTGTTAAGAGTGTAAACACCTAGATTTGAGTTAACCATGCTGAATCTCTCATTTATTACATTTTAATAAATGATAATATGATTCATTTTAGGTTCTTTTTCAATCTTGATATGATTTAGAACTCCTTTCTAAGGTAACCACATGTGTGAATAATCAATTGACATATAATCATTTAGAGATTTGGTCCAGTCCCTACTTAACACCATTCCATATGAATCAAGAATATCCACCACATGGATGTCAATAAATTATTGGATCCTTGGTTTAGAAGCAATTTTCATATAAACATTTAGCAATTCACCAATCACTTTGACTCTTAATTTCTCTAATTGAGTCATAACCCTATTAGATTCAAACCTAACTGTTCACAAATACCCTTATGCATGATGTTTATATATGCACCTAAATATACCAATAAATTATGTAAATTCTTACCAAATATCCTAACTATGAGTAGGAAATCTGGGACACCAAAGTTATTTTTGATAATTACAACATTAGCATGTGCAAACTTTTGAGACTTACTAGGCTTCTTGGACAAATATTCCAACAAAAAATCCCTTTGTTAAGTAATTTGAGTCAACTCATACAAGGAAATGTTAGCTTTTTTATTTTTCATATCATCTATTATATTATATCCAGTCCTGTTGGAAGAATTAGATGTATCAACATTAGGTTTAGAGGTACTTCCCTTAAGAGGCTCTAGATTGTTATCTGATGTAGTATCAAGAGGAATGTCAAAATTATATGGTGGAGTTGAGGTATTCAAATGTTTTTTCCACTCCCTATTCCTCAGAGGATAGGTATTCTTTAGATATTACTAAAAAGTATGAATCTCTTTAGGGATATCCTTAGGCTCATTCTCTTCTTGGAATGATAACTCAAATATCTCCACCATGAGATTTGAATCAGATAATTTATATGACCTTAAAGAACTTAAGGTACCTAAACCATTATATTTATTAGGTACAACTTCAAAAGTATCCAATTTTTCTTCAAAATCTTCAAAAACATTGCAAAATTCTAGATAATCTAATCCACCATGTTTTGAAATGTAATGTATTCTATAATAATCAAGCAAAGTTATATCACCAAGATTCATATCAAGTACATTATTATTATAGGATGACTCATTTGTGTGGCTATTTTTGTTACTATTTTGAAACCTATTTGAAGTAATATTGAATCTTTGGAAAGAGAAGTTCCTATTAGAATTTTCCCTAGTATTACCAACTTGCTTTTGTAGTTAAATGAAATCAGTGCTTAGATTTTGAACCATCTTTAAGATAGAATCATTATCATTCTTGGGTACCTAAAAATTATTAACTTGAGTATTGTTATTGGTTTTAGGCACCTAAGCTCTATGGTCTTGTGCATGAGATCCATTGGTAGTGTTGTTCAAGAATCCCAAGTTTTGGCCAAGATGTGCATGGTTCAAAGGAAATTGATTCATAACTAGAAGTTTATTTGAGTTAGGCATATTTTTATTGGCATAAGTAATGAAATTAAAAGTATGAAAATTTAAATTAATGTTGGGAATACTTTATACCATTTGGCCATGGGGTTGCATCTGATAATTAATGATCATAACTTTAGCATAATCTAGGGTTAGTGTATTAATTATCTAAATAAATATTTTAAGAAACACAAAAGTCATGGGATCTAAGGCATCCTTATATATATCTAAGGTAAAGACCCATCAAGTATATAAGGGACTATGGTTCTACTAAACATTTTATAGAATCTAGCATTCAAGGCTTTTATGGGCTCATTTGAGTCTCTTTTGACTATGGTAAACTGTTGGTAAAAGACACATGGACTAATGATTTTGCCAAACCAATCAATGAAGTAATTATTACAATCATTATAGTTAGATATGTATTTTTTAGGAAGGTTAACAAACCATTCATGTAAAACATATTTTAAATTAAATGGAAACAATTTACATGCTACATCTTCATGAACAACATTCAAAAATCTTAAAGCAACTTTGAAGGATTTAATGTGTTCTTTAGCAGTTATAATACCATTAGGACTAAAATTAGGTAAATACTTTTTAGGATTATGAGGAAAGTCATGTACCACACCTAGCATGTGGATTGAATAACCACCTATCCAATCCATACCTTGATATGGATTGAACATAGGAGTACCCTAAATTGGTGAAGTTGGTTTAGACTTTGAAATTCTACACTTACCTTTATCTTTCCTAGCTCTCATATGCACTTCTAATGAAAGAAGGGGAACCCTTGTCTCTAAATGTGACCTTGTCTTTATCCTTGGAAATTCAATCTTAAGAGATTTGAACCCTATTTTAAATACAATGTGTAAGTCTTATCTTTACAAAGAATGATGATCATACTTGAACATTAAGCAAAATTTCTATAAAAATGTATAAATAATGATAAAGGACATCAATATTTAACTAAATTATCTCAAATATGTGTCCAAACATGTAAATATGAATGATATTTACATTTTTAAGTTCAAATAAACTCAAATTTGCAAAGGATCTATCAATCTTTTCACAAAATATCTTTTACTAACCCCAAACTCATTAGATCCATAGATATCATGCTATCTTTACCATAATTAAACATCAAACTTCAAAAAACATCTATGATTTTCCAAATAAGCATAAATAATGGTCCTAACCCATTAATATCAATGGTCTTTACATAAATATACTAAGAAAACACAAATATGCAAATAATACATCAATATTTGAACAAAATTCACCAAAATTAGAAAAAATGTTGCAAATTTTCAAATATATAAATCACCCTCCTTCTATCACCAATTTTTCTCTTGTTGATGCACCTAAATGTATTAGTAGGTTCATATAGTGTTTATGAAATGCATCTTATTTTTGGATTCACAGAATCCATTATATGAGTTATTGGTTGTGATAATCATATTATCCTTGGTGGAATATAGGTAAAATAGGTTGACTATTTCACAAATTTACATTAGTTGGTAGTTGGAATCCACCATGGCTCAATAGTCAATATTTGATTTTGAAGATGAAATATGTTATTTAAAGTGAATTATGCTCAAAACTAAGTCTAAATATAAACCAACATGAATATTCACAATTAAGCTAATCTAAGGTGAATTGATAAAAAAAGGAGGAAAAAAGGGGTAGGGCAAAAAAGGGAGGTGTTGTCAATATTTATTTCAAATATTATGACAAAGTTTCAATTTCATCTAAACATGCATTCAACCAATGTGTAACATGAAGTATCATAATCTCAAATCCTATCACACATTAGGTAAACATCTAAAAAAGGTATGTAAATATATAAATAAGAATAAGGTTACCTTTAAGAATTTCACCCCTACAAACAAATAGAATTAGCTCATATGCAAGAAGAGTAAATAAAAATAAATAAACCTAAGAACTTTCAAATAATATAGCATTAGCACAAATTAGTAATTCTACATTTAAAGATGCACATCCAAAATTCATAAGAACCATTCAAATCTGAATATAAGATCAAATAAATGAAAGAGAAACTATGATAGTAATTCACACAAGAAAACATGGACAAACTTTGTAGAAATCCTTTCTAATATAAAGTTACTCAAAAGTTATAAATAGTTTTTGGCTCCAAAAATTCTCTCCCTTTTACAATTGGAAATACCTATTTATATAGACAATTCATGATGTATGTTAATTAGTAATGACAAATTACATTTGTACATGTGTAAAGAAAAATTGTCCTTTCTATTACATTCTAGAAAAAATGACCTTTTCTAATATACTAACATATCAAAAATGTACTTTACAAGTTGTACTTGCATTTACAAAAAAAATATTCCATTTCAAAAATATATAATGCTAATTGTAAAAGAATATTCCTAATCCAACTAACTTTGGGACCCTAGTGATGCTGCAGCCTTTTACCTTGTAGTATCTTTATTCTATAATGTTTCTCATTGATCAGTTGGAGGTTAACAATGGGTTTCATGAATAGATCTCTTTCTTGATCTCCTAGGTTATTGAGGTCCTTGGAAATGTCCTTCATCTATTCAGACCATCTACTTAGGGATTTGATATTGTTCACTAATATATCCATAACCATGTTTGAATGGGCTAGGCTAATTGTTCCAAACTTAGGGATTTGGTTATTGGTTAAGGATTTGATCAAATCCTTTAGTTGATAACTAGTAACCTACTATTGGCCAACTTCACCTTTAGCCATGGAATTTTGCTTACTTATTGCCTCTTATTTAGTTCTGATTGACTTTAAGGAATTGAATAAGTCAATCATGGTGTCCTCAAATAGATTGAATCTATCTTATTGAATTAACAAGATGAAAGTCTCTTCTAAATTCTTCTATTGTTACATCATTCCTATAATTGATTGGAATGTGCTTGATCCAACTTCAATGGGTCCTCTTTAAATATAATAACCTCACTAGGCCTTTGTCCTTCCACTAGAGTCCAACTAGTGAATGGTTCCACTTTTTGAAAGGTGAATTCGTCTTTAGAAATAATGGCCTTTTCTATCACTCTTTCTAAGCTAGTGGTCTCTAGATTAAATTGAACCCCCACTAATGATTGAGTCACTTTTGGATCTAGGGTTTCTATTTGTGCTCCACTCGATGCTCCTAGGGCAACCATTATTTTATCCTCTTCCTTTTGTAGAGCCAAAATCCATGGCTTAAGCTCTTCATTCACAATGATATTGATAGACTTTATTATTACCCAAAGATGGTGCAAATTAATGACTTTTTGAAATTTTCCATAGTGGTCATGAATTTGTTCAAATTACTCACTAGTGTCTACACTTAAATTATAGATTGAATTGTTCTTGCACATATGCTAATTCAACTCTCTTAGGATTGATTATGATCAATAAATGGTTAAATTATGGATTTAGTATGTTCTAGGGATCTTTTAAAGGTTTTATTAGTGCTTTAGTGATTGTAGCTAATTAAAATGGTGAGATTCATGGCATCCCTATGGAATTTTTATGGCACTTTGCTCATTAATATTTAAAAAGTGACCATTATCTTTTGAAAATTCCACCTTGATCTCATATCATTGGATTCTTTTTTTAACATATCATGTAGACCATTGATCTTGATTTGAAAGATAAAAATCCATTGGCCTCTTTAAGACATTCCTCATGGTTATGAAACTTGTCACCACTTTATTTGTTACTATTTCTTTGAATTTTCAACCTCCATCTCACACCATTAGATCTTTAATGATTGAGAAAATTCACATCATTGATCTTGATCCATTAGATTATACCCTTTACTCCATGGATCATTGATTAGAATGTGTATGTGAGCCACATACTATCAATATTTGGAAGATGCTCAAACTTTAATTCATGGTATGTAGTTGTGCCATTTGTCATCTTCATGATTGTCTTCAAGACTCTTAACTTTTTAACCTTTATTATGAATCATCAGATCTTGATTCAATGAATAAACACACTCCATTGGATCTTGATCTGCATGGTTAAACACCATTGGTTACTGAGTGTTATTTGGCCACAAGTGTGACACTTATTACCTTCTCAATATCTTGGGTCTCCATTGAAGCTTTGAATTATTACACATCATTTGATTAACTCTACCTAAGCAAATGTGTATCATTAATCCTACAAATAATAAAGAATGTTAAGTTAGGATTAAGAAATATAGAAAACTTAGTTTAAATTTTTTAGACTATGGTTTTATTCATGTTGATAAACACGATAAAACCTTAGGATAAAATATTTAATCTAAGTTTTAAAACATAATTAAGGGGACCCTACACATAATAAAATACATGACATAAACTCTCAAGATAAATATTTTAGCTTAAGTCTAAAACATAATAAAAGGACCTAGTGGTTAGTTAGACCATGTGGAAATAAAAGGGACCAATGGGGGCTTGGGACATGAAGGGACCAAACATAAAAATTTTAGACAAAGGTTCAGTCATGTTAATAAACATGGGTAAACCTTGGAATAATTATTGAACTAAGTCCATGGAATGATTAATCATTCCCATGTAAATTGTTCCCACTAAGTTTGAATTTGATTTAAAGGGAACTCAACTAAGGTAATTTTAATGAGGGTTTCAATATGATTAAATATGACTTCAATTTGATTTTCAACAGACCAAATGTTAGTAAAAGATCAAGTTAACATTAAGATATGGAACCCTAAACATTGCTCATTCCAAAGGGACTCCATTAGACCTATAACCTAAAACATAGAGGTATAATGTTATAAAATTTAAGTGATATGAAACCAAAATCATGAATGAATATGCTAACCAAACCAACTATGGGTGATAAAAAATTAACTACAAACATGCCAAATGTACACTAATCAAGTGAATTTTTAGTTTTAAGGTACAAATTTACACAATTTGAAACAAGGGTCCCCATTTTTTAGAAATGGGGGTATGTTGACCTCAACACTATTATGAGTAAAAAAATCATATATAAGTTAAGTACACCACCCTTATATTTATTTTTCAAGTTTAAATAATCTAATTTCAATATTAATATACTCATTTATTAGATCATATTTGTATGTTATTTCTATATTTTACATGATTTTAATTTACTTTAGTTTTAAATTATTTATATCACATTAATCCCAAATAAGTAAAACATTATAGAGAACCTAATTATTGAATTGAACATGAAAAAATCTAGGTCTCTTCTACCTTAGGTTTTCATATCTCTCTCTTAGTGTTTGAATTTAAGATCTAGTTTTTTGTTTTCATCTTATACATAAGCCAAACATGATTATAATGGATACTAATAGTTTTTATTTTTTGATTTGAACTATCATTATCATGGTTGCATGTTTCTTTACTTATTTATACAATATATTTATAAATATTACAAGAAAATGGATAAATTTAGCTATAATAAAACTAAGGATGATATTACACATGATGAAATTTTATCTCTCCTTTGAAATAAATATTAATCAAATGTAGAATTTGAAATGATTATATTTTATACTCAAATGGATATGGTATACATGACCCCTTTTTTTCATCCTACAACTAGACCTCTTAGTAGTGATAGACAATATTCCTCCCTTGTTATTCACCCTAGGATTATATTGGATATGGATGTCAATATTATTAAACATAAAAAGGTACAACACCTAATCCTATAATAAAAATTAGAGGTAACCAGAATATCCTTCCTAATATTATTTTCCCACATAAAGTGTTAGATAATACAAATATAAACTATCATGTCATAAATCAACTTAAAAATACTCTTACCAAAATATCTATATTAGAGTTGCTTCAAAAAATCACTATTTATATAGACATTATTTATGGTACACTTCATGATACTACCTTAAAAAACCATGTTGAACAAGTTTTTTTTTGTATTTAATTTTAATACATTATAGTGGAGCGAGGATTTTATTTATTTTGAGAAAGAAGACTTAACTCCTAAACATTTTTTATTAGATTGGTTAAGAACTAGATTAAAAGGGCTCCATTTGTTAGGAACCCGTGGAAGCACAATTGATTACCATATACAAGCAACTTAAGATGCGGAATTAACCAAAAGTAACAAGTAACTAGAAATAAAAAGCAACACACAATATGAGAGACAATACACAATTTGTATTAATACTCATCCAGAAAAGAATACAATAAAGAAGATGCAACTTCTTCACACCTCTTAGAGGCTTCCCACACCTCAAGTGTATAGTGCTTCTTTCCTCAAAGCTCTCTCTCTTACGGTCCCAACACACAACTCAAACACAGAGTTGGTGTTTACCTCCAACCAGTTAGTATCCACTACTGCCAGTACCACAAGTGCTCCATGCACTCCACAAGTGCTCCATGCACTCCAAGTATTCAATGTACTCCAAGTAGATCTCCCATGAACTGCAACAACTTGCAACCCAAATGATCTTCCTTATGGAAGGAACTACCTTTCCTTCCTCTCTTGCTCTAGACCGAGTACACACCATACTCCAAGTAGATCCCACCTGATCTTGCTCCCTGTTGTGTTGCTGTCACCTTGATTTTGCTGCCACCTACAGATCAACCTGGTTCTACACACCTGAAAACCTTAGACCTTGCACACACATACACCTATAGATCAATGATCTTACTTACCCATGTAGATCTCTAAATGTGGCCTTGCACACCTGTCGACCAAGATCCTATACACCTAAAGAACAGTTCTAATTCTCCAAAACCAGCACCCACACTTGGCACTACTATGGAACTAGGAGGAACACCCTTGCTCACTTCACACACAGAAGGAGCTAACTTTGCTCAACTCAAACTAGAACAAAAAATAATACAGCCCATGAGTCTCTTAAATAGATCTCATGGAAACAATAATTAGACATCCAATTACAATAATTAGATCCATAGCTTCAAGTCTAAAATTGGCTCTTAACATGCAAACACTTGGTTCATTAATAAACTATTTGTGTAACCAACAATTCTGAAATCACACAGGCGACTGACGTCGGTCCCTGTCAGGCTAGAGATGACCGATGTCAGCCGATACCTGACCGATGTTAGTTGCCTTTCCCATTGTATATGACCGACGTCAACTGATCAGACTAACGTCAATTTCCATATCACTTAGCAACCTCTCAACAACCTCCTCCATGTCTACAATAGTGAAGCTTTTAGCTCCACAACCTAACAATCTCCCACTTGGAGATAAATAGCTACACTGTACCTGTACTTGTACCTCATCTAATATATTTCCTGGCTTATATCCCTCTTCAAGATCAATCCTGAAGACCAACCACCACAAATCCTATGGTGTACCTCTTATCATATGAGTAACCTACCACATTCAAGCCTACAAACCCATGTAGTGAAGTCATAACCCTGCATAACATGTATACCTGCTGCTGGTCCCTCTCAAATACCTGAGAACCCACTTCCCTGAATTGGCTCCTAACTCTCTGACAACACCCACTACTTGGGAAAACTCAGGTCTATACCAGACCTCATGTGATTTCAGACACTGAACTGTCTAGCCCTTGGTGTGCTCCAGTTCTACATCCTGCGTATTGAACCTTGCCAACACTTGATTCACATTAGCTCCCACTAGAGACAAAATCACCCTGTGATCTTCCATGTCTCTCATGCCAAAGAATTTTGCTGCTCTAAATTCCTCATGACATGCCACTGAACTAACCTTACCTTTAGCTCAACAAAACCTTGTATTTAAAAACATGCTAGCTAGCATACCATCCACATATAGTAGTAGGATAATGTTGCAATCATCATCCACCTGGTAAGACAAACACAATGGTTACACTGACATTGACTAAAGCCCTGCTTTGTCATCTACCTGTCAAAACATGTACCATTGTCTTGTAGCTTCCTCAAGACCATATGACTTGGCCTTCCATCTCACGTGTCCATTCTCTCTATTATTTAACCAAGGTATCCATTCATCTCAGTGCTTTCATACTAGCTGGCAACCCTACCAAATCTCCCATTTGGTCCTGCATCCTGTTCATGCCATGCTCCCACTGTTTCTTGGATCCTTCCTGCTCTTTAGTCAGCAACTAGTATAAAGAAGAGGAACAATGAATTTGAGGCTTACTTGCACTTTTAGTCCTCCCAATGGGCATTTGAGACTCCTTGACAGCTTGTTGTCTTCCCAAAATCTATCGCAGTGATTGACCTCTATCACTACACAGTTTGCATCCAACTGACATCAGTTCTATGCGACTATCCAGGTCACCAACGTCAGTTATTCTACCAACGTCGGTCTCCACCTTCCCAACACCACTGACTTCTCTAGTCTACACATGATCGATGTCGGCACCTATCTATTCGATGTCAGTTACCCTTAACCAACGCTGGTACCTGTGTATGCCTATGAGTGATGACTTTTTACCCACGAGCTCTCCATGGATTAAAACCCTGTCCAAACTACCCTGCTCAGAGATGTCTAGCCCCATCCACTGATCTCTGTCTGTCATCTCCTCCAAGAACACCAAGGCTTTCTAGTTCTTAAGTCTATCAAACACATTTTTCTTCTGCTTAAGAACATGCATCTCCTTCTTGCTCATGTGACCAAGCCTACAAAGCCACGTCTTCGCAACAAAAGAAGAATCAGTAATATAAGCAAGTAGATAAAGAGTACCTACTTTCTTACCACTAGCTAATTCAAGTGCATCCACTATGAGAGTTCCTGTGCATCTCTCATCACCCAAATTTTCTAAAGCAATTAGCCACATCTTCAAGACTGGGACCCGCATGACCTTCTTCAACACCCATGTGTTGGTTGCCTACAATTTCAAAAACACTTCCCCTTTGCCAACAATTTGATAAGGATCACCAACCCCTCTACTTGGGGCTACATGGAAAGAGGCAATAGAATCTATTAACCAAGACTCAACTTTATCCAAGAAACATCCTAGAATATCCTGTGCAACAACACCTGCAACATCTGCTTCTTCAATTTCTTCATGCTAATCTTCTGCCAACCAACAATATTTCTTTACCTACTCTTTCTTTCCATAACACCATAATTGACCATTCATGCTATTCAATTTCTCCATTCATAGCTTACTTTATTCTGTCGTTGCTATACTCCCACTCAATCAGAAACCCCTGAGAGTGACTTGTAACAAAACACAAAACCTGCTCCCTATAACCTTAGCTCTGATACCAACTGTTAGTGGTATCAAGCTATGAGCCAACAACCTAGCTCTGATACCAACTGTTAGGAACCCGTGGAAGCATAATTGATTACCATATACAAGCAACTTAAGATGTAGAATTAACCAGAAGTAACAAGTAACTAAAAATTAGAAACAACACAGAATATGAGAAACAATACACAACTTGTATTAATAGTCATCCAAAAAAGAATACAATAAAGAAGATGCCACTTCTTCACACCTCTCAGAGGCTTCCCACACCTCAAGTGTACAATACTTCTTTCCTCAAAGCTCTCTCTCTTACGGTCCCAACACACAACTCAAACATAGAGTTGGTGTTCACCTCCAACCGGTCAGTATCCACTACTGCCAGTACCACAAGTGCTCCACGCACTCCACAAGTGCTTCACACACTCCAAGTACTTAATGTACTCCAAGTAGATCTCCCATGAACTGCAACAACATGCAACCCAAATGATCTTCCTTATGGAAGGAACTACCTTGCCTTCCTCTCTTGCTCTAGACCGAGTACACACCGTACTCCAAGTAGATCCCACCTGATCTTGCTCCCTGTTGTGTTGTTGTCACCTTGATTTTTTTGCCACCTATAGATCAACCTGGTTCTGCACACCTGCAAACCTTAGACCTTGCACACACATACACTTACAGATTAATTATCTTACTTACCCATGTAGATCTCCAAACGTGGCCTTGCACACCTACTAACCAAGATCCTACACACCTAAAGAACCCTTCTGATTCTCCAAAACCAACCCCCACACTTGGCACTACTGTGGAACTAGGAGGAACACCCTTGCTCACTTCACACATAGAAGGAGCTAACTTTGCTCAACTCAAACTAGAACAAAAAATAATATAGCCCATGAGTCTCTTAAATAGATCTCATGGAAACAATAATTAGACATCTAATTACAATAATTAGATCCATAGCTTCAAGTCTAAAATTAGCTCTTAACATGCAAACACTCAGTTTGTTAACAAACTGTTCGTGCAACCAACAGTTCCAAAACTGCACATGCGACCAATGTCGGTCCTTGTCAGGCTAGAAATGACCGATGTCAGCCGATACCTGACCGATTTCAGTTGCCTTTCCCATTATATATGACCAATGTCAGCTGATCAGATCGATGTCAGTTTCCCTATCACTTAGCAACCTCTCAACAACCTCCTCCATATCTGCAATAGTGAAGCTTTTAGCTCCACAACCTAACAATCTCCCACTTGGAGATAAATAGCTACACTGTACTTGTACTTGTACCTTGTCTAATCTATTTTTTGGCTTGTATCCCTCTTCAAGATCAATCCTGAAGACCAACCACTACAAATTTTGTGGTGCACCTCCTGTCATCAGAGTAACCTGCCACATCTAAACCTACAAAACCAGGTAGTGAAGTCCTGACCCTGAATAGCATGTATACCTACTGTTGGTCCCTCTCAAATACCTGAGAAGCCACTTCCCTGAATTGGCTCCTAACTCTCTGACAACACCCACTGCTTGGGCAAACTCAAGTCTATACCAGACCTCATGTGATTTTGGACACTGAACTATCCAGCCCTTGGTGTGCTCCATTTTTGCATCCTACATATTGAACCTTGCCAACACCTGATTCACATCAACTCCCACTGGAGACAAAATCACCCTGTGATCTTCCATGTGTCTCATGCCAAAGAATTTTGCTACTCTAAATTCCTCATGACATGCCACTAAACTAACCTTACCCTTAGCTCAGCAAAACCCTGTATGTACAAAAGTGCTAGCTAGCATACCATCCACATATAGTAACAGGATAATGTTGTAATCATCATTCACCTGGTAAGACAAACACAATGGTTACACTGACATTGACTAAAGTCTTGCTTTGTCATCCACCTATTAAAACCTGTACCACTATCCTACAGCTTCCTCAAGACCATATGACCTGGCCTTCCATCTCACGTGTCCATTCTCTCTATTCTTTAACCAAGGTATCCATTCATCTCAGTGCTTTCATACCGGCTGGCAACCCTACCAAATCTCCCATTTGGTCATGCATCTTGTTCAAGCCATGCTCCCACTGTTTCCTAGATCCTTCTTGCTCTATAGTCAGCAACTAGTATAAAGAAGAGGAACAATGAATTTGAGGCTTACTTGCACTTTTAGTCCTCTCCATGGCCATTTGAGACTCCTTGACAGCTTGCTGTCTACCCAAAATCCATCTCAATGACCGACCTCAGTCACTACACAATCTACATCTGACCGATGTCAGTTCCATGCGACTATCGAGGTCATCAATGCTGATTATTCTATCGACGTCAGTATCCACTTTCCCAACACCACCGACTTCTCTGGTCTGCACATGATTGATGTCAGCACCTATCTGTTCGACGTCGGTTACCCTTGACCGATGCTGGTACTTGTGTATGCCTGTGAGTGATGACTTTTTATCTGTGAGCTCTCCATGGATCAAAACCCTATCCAAACCACCCTGCTCAGAGATGTCCAGCCCCATCCACTAATCTCTATCTATCATCTCCTCCAATATCACCAAGGCTTTATAGTTCTTAAGTCTATCAAACACATCTGTCTTCCACTTAAGAACATGCATCTCCTTCTTGCTCATGTGACCAAGCCTACAAAGCCACGTCTTCACAATAAAAGAAGAATCAGTAATATAAGCAAGTAGATAAAGAGTACCTACTTTCTTACCACCAGCTAATTCAAGTGCATCCACTGTGAGAGTTCTTTTGCATCTCTCATCACCCAACTTTCTTGAAGTAATTAGCTGCATCTTCAAGACTGGGACCTGCATGACCTTCTTCAACACCCATGTGTTGGTCACCTACAATTTTTGAAACACTTCCCCTTTGCCAACAATCTAATAAGGCTCACCAACCCCTCTACTTGGGGCTGCATGGAAAGAGGCAACAAAATCTATTAACCAAGATTTAACTTTATCCAAGAATCATCCCAAAGCATCCTGTGCAACAACACCTACAACATCTACTTCTTTAGTTTCTTCATGCTGATCTTCTACCAACCAACAATATTTCTTTACCTACTCTTTCTTTCCATAACACCGTAATTGACCATTCATGATATTTAGGTTCTCCATTCGTAGCTTACTTTCTTCTGTCGTTGTTATACTCCCACTCAATCAGAAACCCCTGAGAGTGATCTGTAACCAAACATAAAGCCTGCTCTCTACAACCTTAGCTCTGATACCAACTATTAGTGGTATTAAGCTATGAACCAATAACCTGGCTCTGATACCAACTGTTAGGAACCCGTGGAAGCAAAATTGATTACCATATACAAGCAACTTAAGATGCAAAATTAACCAGAAGTAACAAGTAACTAGAAATCAAAAACAACACAGAATATGAGAGACAATACACAACTTGTATTAATACTCATCCAAAAAATAATACAATAAAGAAGATGCCACTTCTTCTTCACACCTCTCAGAGGCTTCCCACACCTCAAGTCTATAATACTTCTTTCCTCAAAACTCTCTCTCTTATGGTCCCAACACACAACTCAAACACAGAGTTGGTGTTCACATCTAACCAGTCAGTATCCACTACTGCCAGTACCACAAGTGCTCCATGCACTCCACAAGTGCTCCACACACTCCAAGTACTCAATGTACTCCAAGTAGATCTCCCATGAACTACAACAACCTACAACCAAAATGATCTTACTTATGGAAGGAACTGCCTTGCCTTCCTCTCTTGCTCTAGACCGAGTACACACCGCACTCCAAGTAGATCTAACTTGATCTTTCTCCCTATTGTGTTTCTGTCACCTTGATTCTACTACCACCTACATATCAACTTGGTTTTGCACACCTAAAAACCTTAGACCTTGCACACACATACAACTATAGACCAATGATCTTACTTACCCATGTAGATCTCCAAACGTGGCCTTGCACACCTGTCGACCAAGATCCTACACACTTGAAGAACCCTTCTGATTCTCCAAAACCAGCACCCACACTTGGCACTACTATGGAACTAGGAGGAACACCCTTGTTCACTTCACACACAGAAGGAGCTAACTTTTCTCAACTCAAACTAGAACAAAAAACAATACAGCCCATGAGTCTCTTAAATAGATCTCATGCAAACAATAATTAGACATCCAATTACAATAATTAGATCCACAACTTCAAGTCTAAAATTAGCTCATAACATGCAAACACTCAATTCATTAAAAAACTATTCATGTAATCGACAGTTCTAGAACCGCACGAGAGATCGACGTCGGTCCTTATCAGGCTAGAGATGATTGATGTCGGCCAATACCTGATCGATATTAGTTGCCTTTCCCACTATATATGACTGACGTCGGTTGATCAGACCAACATCAGTTTCCCTGTCACTTAGCAACCTCTCAACAACCTCCTCCATGTCTATAATAGTGAAGCTTTTAGCTCCACAACCTAACAATCTCCCACTTAGAGATAAATAGTTGCATTGTACCTATACCTGTACCCCATCTAATCTATTTCTTGGCTTGTATCCCTCTTCAAGATCAATCCTGAAGACCAACCACCACAAATCCTATGGTGCACCTCCTATCATCTAATTAACTTGCCACATCCAAACCTACAAACCCATGTAGTGAAGTCCTAACCTTGCATAGCATGTATACCTATTGTTGGTCCCTCTCAAATACCTGAGAACCCACTTCCCTGAATTGGCTCCTAACTCTCTGACAGCACCCACTGCTTGGGCAAACTCAGGTCTATACCAAACCTCATGTGATTTCAGACACTAAACTATCTAGTGCTTGGTGTGCTCTGGTTTTGCATCCTGTGTATTGAACCTCACCAACACCTGATTCACATCAGCTCCCACTGGAGACAAAATCACCTTGTGATCTTCCATGTCTCTCATGCCAAAGAATTTTGTTGCTCTAAATTCCTCATGACATGCCACTAAACTAACCTTACCCTTAGCTCAAAAAAACCCTGTATGTACAAACCTACTAACTAGCATACCATCCACATACAGTAACAAGATAATGTTGCAATCATCATCCACCTTGTAAGACAAACACAATGGTTACACTAACATTGACTAAAGCCCTACTTTGTCATCCACCTGTCAAAACCTGTACCACTATTCTGTAGCTTCCTCAAGACCATATGTCCTAGCCTTCTATCTCATGTGTCCATTTTCTCTATTCTTTAACCAAGGTATCCATTCATCTTAGTGCTTTCATACCAACTGGCAACCCTACCAAATCTCATGTTTGGTCCTGCATCCTGTTCATGCCATGCTCGCACTATTTTCTGGATCCTTCTTGCTCTGCAGTCAACAACTAGTATAAAGAAGAGGAACAATGAATTTGAGGCTTACTTGCACTTTTAGTCTTCCCTATGGGTGTTTAAGACTCCTTGATAGCTTGCTGTCTACCCAAAATCTGTCTTAATGACCGACCTCGGTCACTACACAGTCTGCATCTGACCGACATCAGTTTCATGCGACTGTCCAAGTCACTGACACTGGTTATTCTACCGACATCAATCTCCACTTGCCTAACACCACTAACTTCTCTAGTCTGCACATGACTGACGTCAACACCTATTTGTTTGATGTCAGTTACCCTTGACTAACGCTGGTACTTGTGTATGCCTGTGAGTGATGACTTTTTACCTGTGAGCTCTCCATGGATCAAAACCCTGTTCAAACTGCCCTGCTCAGAGATGTCTAGCCCCATCCACTGATCTCTATCCATCATCTCCTCCAAGAACACCAAGGCTTTCTAGTTTTTAAGTCTATCAAACACATCTATCTTCTGCTTAAGAACATGCATCTCCTTCTTGCTCATGTGACCAAGCCTACAAAGCCATGTCTTTGCAACACAAGAATAATCAGTAATATAAGAAAGTAGATAAAGAGTACCTACTTTCTTACCACCAGCTAATTTAAGTGCATTTGCTATGATATTTCTTGTGCATCTCTCATCACCCAACTTTTCTGAAGCAATTAGCTGCATCTTCAAGACTGGGACCTGCATGACCTTCTTCAACACCCATGTGTTGGCCACCTACAATTTCAGAAACACTTCCCCTTTGCCAACAATCTAACAAGGCTCACCAACCCCTCTACTTGGGGTTGCATGGAAAGAGGCAACAAAATCTATTAACCAAGATTCAACTTTATCCAAGAAACATCCCAGAGCATCCTTTACAACAACACCTGCAACATCTACTTCTTCAGTTTCTTCATGTTGATCTTCTACCAACCAATAATATTTCTTTACCTACTCTTTCTTTCCATAACACCGTAATTGACCATTCATGCTATTTAATTTCTCCATTTGTAGCTTACTTTCTTCTGCCATTGCTATACTCCCACTCAATTAGAAACCCCTAAGAGTGACCTGTAGCCAAACACAAAACCTGCTCCCTACAACCTTAGCTCTGATACCAATTGTTAGTGGTATCAAGTTATGAGCCAACAACCTAGCTCTGATACCAATTGTTAGGAACCCCTGGAAGCACAATTGATTACCATATACAAGCAACTTAAGATGCAGAATTAACCAGAAGTAACAAGTAACTAAAAATCAGAAACAACACAGAATATGAGAGACAATACACAACTTATAATAATACTCATCCAGAAAAGAATACAATAAAGAAGATGCCACTTCTTCTTCACACCTCTCAGAGGCTTCCCACACCTCAAGTGTATAGTACTTCTTTCCTCAAAGCTCTCTCTCTTACGGTCCCAACACACAACTCAAACACAGAGTTGGTGTTCACCTCTAACCAATCAGTATCCACTACTGCCAGTACCACAAGTGCTCCACGCACTCCACAAGTGCTCCACACACTCCAAGTACTCAATGTACTCCAAGTAGATCTCCCATGAACTGAAACAACCTATAACCCAAATGATCTTCCTTATGGAAGGAACTACCTTGCCTTCCTCTCTTGCTCTAGACTGAGTACACACCGTACTCCAAGTAGATCCCACCTGATCTTGCTCCCTGTTGTGTTGCTGTCACCTTGATTTTGCTGCCACCTATAGATCAACCTAGTTTTGTACACCTGTAAACCTTAGACCTTGCACACACATACACCTACAGATCAATGATCTTACTTACCCATGTAGATCTCTAAATGTGGCCTTGCACACCTGTTGACTAAGATCCTACACACCTGAAGAACCCTTCTAATTCTCCAAAACTAGCACCCACACTTGGCACTACTATGGAACTAGGAGGAACACCTCACTTCACACAAAGAAGGAGCTAACTTTGCTCAACTCAAACTAGAACAAAAAATAATACAGCCCATGAGTCTCTTAAATATATCTCATGCAAACAATAATTAGACATCCAATTACAATAATTAGATCTACAGCTTCAAGTCTAAAATTGGCTCTTAACATGCAAACACTCGGTTCATTAACAAACTGTTCGTACAATTGATAGTTTCAGAACTACACAGGCGACCGACGTCAGTCCCTGTCAGGCTGGAGATGATTGATGTCAGCCGATACCTGACTGATGTTGGTTGCCTTTCCCAATATATATGACCGATGTTAGCTGATCAGACCGACGTCAATTTCTCTGTCACTTAGCAACCTCTCAACAACCTCCTCCATGTCTGCAATAGTGAAGCTTTTAGCTCCACAACCTAACACCATTCCCATACAATAGGATGCCAGATGATAAGCATGAAATACAAAATAACAAAAAGGAAAAAAATAAGAACCCAATAGGAAAAACCCCTTGCCACCTAAAAGATGTTAAGTTTCAGCAAAAAAACCCCAAGCCAGACTATAAAAAATAGAAAAGGACCAACTAATCAGATTCAAAATAAATGACAAATTTTTTAGCCTCAAAACTTTCCCATTATAGTGGATGGGGATTTTATTTATTTTGAGAAAGAATACTTAGCTCCTAAACATATTATTAGCAAGCAACTCCCATTATATATTCAAGTACAGATTTTAGGTAAGGGGGTTAAATATGTTTTGGTAGATAATGGAAAAAAGTCACAAAATTTACAACATATTCTTACTTCATATACTTGGTATAAGATAAAAATACATTAATTATTTTGATATTATAATTTAGTTCTTTGATAACATATCCCATAAAGTGCTAGGAAAAATTACATTGAATATCACTATTAGTTCAAGAACATTTAGTATACCTCAGTGTTATATGAGTTAATTGATTGTGTCTTGTCATGTCATGTGTTAATTATATTGGAGGATCCTCTAGTTCAAGTCATGGCCATGTTTTGTCTATGTTGATTTAGATTCATGTTCATGTTTTTTGTGCTTGTGTGATCTTTGATCATGATACTATGTGCATGTGTGTGTGTGGGGTTACATATATGATTGTGTTATGAGCTTGGTGTCATGATTTCTATCACACAATTCTATGTTATGTGATGCCATGATTTATATCATGAATCTATGATGTTTTTTTATTAAGGGTAAAGGTAAAGTTTTGATAAGGCCCCATCCCAATTATAAAAAGTAGGCCTATAGCTAGAAACAACATCAACCAAAATCAACTAGCCTAAAAGTGTTAAAAATATATTAAAAAATAACTAAAATGTAGCAAAACAACAAAAACTAGACAAAAATAAACTACATATTTATTTCTTTGAGAAAAAGTCTCCATTCTTTAACTAGATTATTAAGGACATATTCAATGTCCTCCACTACCATATTGTTTAGATCCAAGTCCTTTCATTTATCCATACCTCTAATCCTTTTGCTCGAATGGACTCCACTTTTATCTTCCTTTCCATCTTTGCTAATATTATTAAACACACTGATGTTGGAAATATAATTATGGATGGTAATTTTTTTTGTAGAAACTAATTAATAGTACCCTCCATATTCTTCTTATCAGCATCCAACACCTCTACTCTAGTTTCTAAATTATGAAACTTTGACATCACACCTTTCCCTTCATCAAAAACATTATATTCTCGAACACTAGTGGTACCAATAACAAAATTATTCCCTTTTTTGTCCTAAATGATTCAAAAAAAAACATATTTTTATGAAGATCAATATCCATGGTCATATATTTAAGCTTGTCATAAATCTATGTTTATTATTGTCACTACATTTTAAACTAATATATCTAGTAGATATTGACATTATTTATATACCCATTAAATTGGATTACATGTTTCATACATGCTTGAACGATCAAAAATTTCTATAATTAAATATATTATCATGTTTATATACATACTTTAGATGATTATATTTTCATATATAACACATGATGCACATAACTCATTAGTTTGAGATAAGTGATTTTCAAGATTCATCCCTCTTATTAAAATAGGAATATAGTGGGTTGGTCTTAGGGATTCAAGATACAATAGATAATTAATTCACGTGATGAGGAAAATCATGTGATTAAGATAGAATAAATTGATTAGATTGAGACAAATTATATGATTTAAATGGGATAGATTGATCAGATTGGGTCAAATTATGTAATTTAGATGGGATAGATTGAATAGATGGAGAAAAAATACATGATTAAAATGGGATAGATTGAGCATATTTGGTTATATTATGTAGATGGAGAAAAAATACATGATTAAAATGGGATAGATTGAGCATATTTGGTTATATTATGTGATTTAGATATATCAGATTGAGTATATTAAGACATATATATGGAATTATATGGGATTATGAGGAATGATTAAGGCTTTCTATGACATTATGATAGATAGATAATAACATTTTATATCACTTTGACGTACAAGAGGATCAAATTTAGGGCATGAATATGATTCAAACAAACACTTTTCTATTTATATATTGAGGATTAATGGTACTAGGTAAGAACTTGGGGTATATATTCCATCTGCAATGATTGATATTTTACAAATGAACCTCGTTTTAGGGTTCCACTTTTTACATACAAACATGGTTTTAGGGTTCTACTTTATATATACAAACCTAGTTTTGGGGTTCCACCTTTACATATAAACATGGATTTGGGGTTCCACCTTACATAAAAACCTAATTTTTGGGTTAAAAAAAGGATTATGATGATATTCATAGTAGTGAAGTTGATTTTTATATGGTACTCAACTTATAACATGCCTTTTATAATGGTAGTTTAGGACTTAACACTCATTAACTCATGAATTTAAAATTTTAATCTCATTGGGGCATAATTACCATATGGAATTATCCAAAAAAGTTCAAAAAATGGTAGCATGGATTATGTACCCTTAGGTGTATCCATTCCTTGCTTTTAAATTTAAATAGTTCATGATTTAAATTATTTGGGATGGATTATCTTGATAATTCATTTATCTATACATTCTTTTATTATAGGTGTTTCATGGATCAAATGGGAAATTTGGGGCATACCTATAAAAACTGAGTTTAGTAAGCATAAGTGAAAAAATTATTATTTTATTCTTTTATTTAAAATCTTCAATACTTTTTTAAAAGGGGAACATCTATAAACACCTAAATTTGGTATTAAACACTTTTGAAACATCAAATTTAGCACAATTGGACACTCTTGGATATTGTGCACACATTTAAATATTGTCCACACTTTCCCCTATGTATCTTCCCCCATGTTGTCTTGATCAAACCTATTACATGAATACACATTTTTAATCTCAACCTAGTCTAATAGAAACATGTAAGAATCTAAAAAAAATATCTATATTTTAAATCTCTATTTTTCACTACCTCGATAGTATCAACAAAAGATAAATAGTTTTGGTTTACCATAGGTGTCTTCTTCTACTAATAGTTTCTAAAAATAATCAACAATTATTTTTAAAATTGGGAAGTCTCCATTAGGTTGACCTATACTTGTTTTGTGGTCCAATCTTATCAGGAAATATTAAAGAGTTAGTTATAGATACAAATAAAGCCTAAAGTTATCATCCTTAGAAGTTACTTGACCACTACTTGATAAATACAATAGCACTCTCTTGAGACATTATTATAAAGGAATAAATAATTGAAATCCCCTTAAAGGAGTAACCCTAGATCCATGTTTGAGTATTGATTTAACAATTTTGGGAATATTGGTGCATTATTCCTAATTTAATTAAAGGGTTTGAGTAGTAAAATCAATAAATAAATATGTAATAATTAAGGTACCTATTTGTATAAATTTTATTACAATTTTAACCTTTCTAAAAATAGTAATAAGGGATAGAAAATAAGACTTAGCTAGAAACTAACTAAAATGGCTAAGATAGAGTTTAAAATTCACTATGCAGGATTAGGACACTATCACAAATCAGGATCTAACCTTCATTTTATGATTGGATAGGAGCTTTGAAAGAGGACCTAGTCACACCATCACTATACTCCACTTTTTCCATTGTTGTCTAGGAGACCTAAGCTTTCTAGGTTCTGTTTGTTGTGTCTATGTGATCTTACCTATGAATTTTTGACTACCAGATGTCTGTGGAACTCCTTATAGAGTATATTTTGTCTTCAAACCCTAGAATCCTTTATAATTGGACCAACATTGAGAAATATGGGGGGTTAGTTTGTGTAATATTCACCAAATGTGTACCCATACTCCTTGTGTGGGCATGCTACCTAAATACCAATACTCTGAAGAGGGATCAAGCCATATGTAATTCTCCCACTTGATATAATTTATGCAATAGTGTTTATGAAGATAAAAAATTCTAAACTAAATGTACTTGAGATGGATAGGGACTAGTTTAAGGATTTTGATAAACTTATAATTCTACTAGCTAGTTGTATGGAGAGAATAGGGAAGATTGCCTAAGTAGTCTTGTTTATATTTTGTTTTGCTTTGTGATAATTGCCAACCAATTCCAAATGATCTTTGAATGGGATTTTATATGGATATTTGAATGTGATTTTATAGGGATGTTATTTTATAAGGAGGGATGGAGTAATATCATGGCATCCAAGAAATCAAGATAATGCATGATGTAGATCATGGTATTGTAAACAATTGGGAAACAATCAAGTAATAAGCATACAAGGTAAGAATCAAGAATCATACAAGAATGGCCAAAGTGCCAAGAAAATAAGGGACATGGGCACATGTTACTCAAACTAGAAAGTAAACATATAAGGCATGTTTAAAAGCCACATACACATATAATTAAAAAAAAAACAAGGTTGGCATGAAAGCCACAATCACATAGAAGAGTACAAGTAAAGGACATTGGAAAATTTCCTAAAGAACACACAAGAATAGAAGCAAAGGACATTTGCAAATGTCCTAAGGCACATACAAGAGACAAAATAGGAACTGAGAAATGTAATTACATCTAGGTATGCAAAGTAAGGAAGAAAATCATGTAAACACTAGAAATATAATCATATCTAACTAATCAAATAAAGAGGTGAAAGTATGAAAGACATGGAATACAAGACTAGGTATATGCTAAGAAATACACAAGTGCTATATACTAGTGAGTGTTGATAGAGTAATCTTTGTAAGCTAGTAAATAATGTACATCGTCGTGATAACTAGAGTGTGTGGTGTAGGAATGACATAATTTAGATGGTGTAGTCACATAGAATATGCCCCTAGTGGGTATGTATATCAATGTGTATCTCAAATGTAGAATTAGGATGCCCCCTCAATCAGTAGAGTGAATCAATCAAAGATCTAGATGTTAATGCACACATTCAAAGAAGATCAAGTGAAGCATGGTAATGTAGATAAATCAATAAATAATAACATTTAATAGAAAATTTAAGTCTTCATAGTAGTATAAATATAAAGCATGGATGATGCATATAATTGAAATTTTTTTATGTTTTTGAGTTATTTGAATGTTTTTGGATTTTGACATATTTGAATGTTTTTGGATTTTTGATATGTTATATTGTTTTTGGTATTTTTTTGGAATATTTTAATGTTTTTGGTATTTTTGATATATTTACAATCAATCTTAAATGAGACTAATGAAAAAATAAGTAGAAAGAAACTATGTAAGAGAAAGTTGAGAAGAAATTACACTAACCAATGAATTTCATGGGATATTCCCTATCATGGTGTCTTATATCATGGTGTCTCATTTAAAAATTATCATAGCAAGTTGTTACATGAAATAGGTCCTAAAAAAATCATCTACAGTGAATATTTCTCTAAATCGATACTATGTGATGTGTATGACTGAGAAATAGATTGAGATGGAGATGAAACCTATGTTGGTGGCTCATTTAATACCAATCATATTGGGTTACTACCTAAAATAAGCCTTAGAAAACTTGACCATAGTGAATATTTATTTGAAGTATTACTTTGTGATGGATATATGTATGGAACTACACTATATATGCCACATAATACAATATTGTATATAGGTTGATCTCAATGTAATGGTCTCTAAATCTTCTAAGTAGGTGGGATAGATATCTTATGAGTCTCTATTTGATAAATTATATTAGTCTCATGATAAGTAACTGATGATTATTGTGAAGGAATGTCCTGAGAGGACTCAGTCATGGAAGAATGAGGTCTATGGTTCCATGATGGAGGAGATATCAGTGCCCCTAATGTGAATACTATGATACCATTATCGACACATCTATCGATGTAATCCCTAAATCCATAACAATCATTATCTTTGTGTCCATGTATATGATGGTAGTTATAAAAGGGTCGATGTGGTTGCCTATGTAGGATATGTAGATCTCGACAATGAGTAACAGGAAATGTGATTAACCTCCTATATAATAGTGTTGATAATATGATATATGGGCTATCCTACTTTGAATCAAAGTGTAATGGTGCCCTACTATTTTTATCTATAGTACATACTATAGGTGGTGTTCTGAAAAACTAGCTCTCTATTTGGAACTTGTTACTTTTTTGGTTGTGATTTCTAGTTTTGATATGTAACATTTCTTGAAACCAATTGACTAGGTGAAGGTGCATATGCATGATTGACACTAGGGTGCCTTTGAGGTGTTTGTATTATGATCTAGTTTTCCAATGTTGTGATATTTTCATGTAATAGTTGGTTCTACATTTGTAAATCTGAAAATAGCTTGCTCATACTTGTGATTTGATTCCTTAGAGTCTCACAAGTGTAAACCCGAGAAGCTTCTAATTGAACATGTAAACACATGTGTTGAAGATGGTTTAAAGAATCTATAGGCTGAATGTATGCATTAAGAAAAATAGTATGGATTTCCTCACCTTTTGAATGGGTGATAGCATGTACCTAGTTAGAGGGAAAGTAATTATCACCCTCTTAGGGGAGAGGAGGATAAGTAAATTATTTCCTATGCATAAGATATGGAATTGAAACTTGATAGGTGGTTGTTAACTTATAAAATGGATACTCTAAGAAAAAACCATGTATGTGGGATAAAATGTATGTAATTGGAGTTATAAGTTGTATAAAAATATGTTTAAAAAGAGCATTCTACATGAGAGATAAAATTTTTGGGATAGAAATCATGAATTTGTACATGAATGAATAAGAAACTTTGGCATGTGTTATGATATTTCTAATGTGTTTGGCATGATAAACTTTAAATTTTTTCCATATGAGAGATATAAAGCATGAATTTGTGTATGAATGATAAGAAATTTTTTCATGTGTTATGACATTTCTCATGTGTTTAGCATGATAAACTTAAAATTTTTTCCATATGAGAGATAGAAAGCAAGAGATGAAACCTTGTATTAAATACAAATAAACTTTGGTTTGAAGGAGAGGTATCTTACTATGTTTAACAATGACTTTCTTAATATCATCCCATATTATGAAAAATAAGCATGAAAAGCAAAGAATGAAGCTGTGTATTATCATATGGTAAACTTCATCATTCATGTACATGATAGGACCAAGTATGGTTCCATTATTATTTTCTAAAAATGCAAGAAAAATTTGAACATAAGTGAGATCCATTTTGGAAATCTAATTTTAGATGTAAGGTGATATCTCAAGAAGAAAATAAGATATAGTACATATAACTATGGTTTTAAAAGAAATTATTTTTAAAATTACTAAGGAATTTTAAAATTTGATGTAAATTTTTTATTTAAATATGTAAGTAAAAAATTAGAAAAATTTGGGAAAATATCAGGACCTAGTATGGGCAATTATAATTTTAAAGAAAATTATTTTAAAATTACTATGAAATTTTAAAATTTAATGTTAATTTTTTATTTTATTATATAAGTATATATATATATATATATATAGGAAAAATCAGTAGTAAATTTACCCAAAGGTTTTTAGGGTTTTTATGTGCAAATGAAGTAAGTCAAGTTCACCAAATGATTTAATAGATTTGGGAATATTGGTGTATTATTCTTAATTTAGTTAAAGGATCTGAGTAGTAAAATTAGTAAATAAATATGTAATAATTAAGTTACTAATTTGTATAAATTGTATTGTGATTTTAATCTTTCTAAAAATAGAAATAAGGGATAGAAAATAAGACTTAGTTGGAAACTAACTAAGATGGCTGAGATAGAGTCTTAAATTCATTATGCAAGATTAGGACACTATCACAAATTAGGATCTACCCTCATTTTATGATTGTATAGGAGCATTAAAAGAGGATACTAGTGGCACTGGTGTTGTAGTCCATATCTACTGCTATTGTCTATGAGACCTAAGCTTTCTAGGTTTTGTTCACTATGTCTATGTGACCCTTCCTTTGAAGTTTCAACTATCAAATGTCCATATAACTCCTTATAGAGTAAATTTTGTCTTCAAACCCTAGACTCCTTTGTACTTTGACCAACTTTAAGAAAGAGGTGGGGTTAGTGTGTGTAAGATTCACTGAATGTGTATCTACACCCTTTGTTTGGTCACGTTGCCTACATACCAATACTCTGAAGAGGGATCAAGCCATATGCAATTCTCCCACTTGATGTGCTATGTGAAATAGTGTGCATGAAGATGCAAAATGATAAACCAGATGTGATTGAGGTGGCTAGGTATTGGTGTAAGGATTTGGATAATATTGTAAGTGTATTGGCTGGTTGTATGTAAAGAATAGGGAAGATTGCTTGAGTAGTCTTACTTGTATTCTTGTTTGCTTTGTGATAATTACCAACCCCTTTCAAATGATCTTTTAATGGGATTTTATAAGGATTTGTTCATCATGGGTTGAATATTATTGCATTAGGATGATAAGGATAAGGATGAGGAGTTAGAAGGAACTGATCATTGGGGCTAAAAATGCACTTGGATAAGAGTGTTGAAATAACACACTAGTGGCACCAACACCGTAGTCCAAGTTAGTTGTTATTGTCCTTATCTAATGGGACCTAGGGGGATGGATTTATCATGGAAAGAGTAGTCTAGCTAAGCTAGGATTAGGTTTGAAAGGCTATGATTGATTGATAATCAGTGAAAATATGCCTATGAGGGTCATGAAAGAAAGTAGGATGGACCTATGGGTTGGGTGTCACAAGACACACTCAAGTTACCAATTTTCATATTTATATAACTAAAAATACACATTTAGGTTAACATTTCAAGATTCCAAGTGTTAAAATTTAAAAATTGCATTGCATTTTATATTAATCATGATGTTTCACACACATACATAGGTGGCATAAATATGTGTAATTTGAGCCTTATTCAAAGTATTGAAACATAGATAACACTTAGTCACTTAGTGGGGTGTGGTTGGGATTGTCTAACCTAATATAGTAGCCCATTTTTCAAGGGTAATTTTATGGTCAAAAGTGATTTTAGGATTCAAAATAAGGATAAATAAAATAGGTATCAATGCACAATACTAAAGGTTATCAGATGCATAGGAAAAATCTATATGTGTAGGCACATGGTTTTGAGGTGAAAATGACCTACATAGTCTACAAGGACATTTCTAGTAGAATTAGGACAATACCGATCACTACATGGATCTCATTATTACCAATAACATCCAAGCAAGGTTTGAGCCATTTTTTATTGTTTTGAGTAGTGACATGGTATAAAAATAATATTTTCAAAACATGTGATGACTATGGTGAGTGATATAAATGAGAAATATAATAAGTACATCTACCTTCTATTATTATGTCAATTTAAAATCTTAGAAGTGTGATATCAATCTATCAATTTATAAATTTATATTTTTATGTTATTTATATAAAACACAAACCAAATTTACCCTAGGTTTACATTAACTAGAACACATTAATCCAAGATATGTAAAATATAATTAGGATTCAAAAATCCACATTTTCATAAAATTTGAAAAGGAATACGATTGATTTCAAATTCTTTTAATAAATATCCATTCTTATTATTTATTAGATTTTCCCCCCTAATTTTTAGTTATAACTTACTGGATTTTTAGAAACTTTGATAAATTTGGGGATGTTTGGGTTATTATTGTCTATGTTTTTATTTATTCAATTTTGGCCTCCTCTCTTATCATTTTTCATTTGCTTTCAAAACTCACTTGAATGGGATAATCCTGGGTGAATCATGTTTATCATGGCTTGTGAAATAAGTCATTTATGGGGGATCATATGAATGGGATTGCATGAGTAATCCATAAAAATTCAAACCCACATCTACATATTATAATTATATGGATCCTTGTATTTTTGAATTAGAACCTTTAAAAATTGGTTGAAACCCCACTTATTACAATCTTATATGGGAGGTATAAGGAGAGATGTTTTTCTTAAGAAGTATCTTAATTGGCTTGATAAAGCCTATTACTCACTCTTTAATTTTTTTGTTACTTATAAAAAAAACCTACTAATAATTATTTAACTTTTTGGTTATTTATGAGAAAGGTCCCCTCTTACTCTTACCTTTCCCCCTAATTTTGGGTTTTTCTTAGTATCTTTTATTTGGACTTTGTGTTGAGTTTAATGAGAGTTTTTGTATGATGGAATATTTCTTGAAAAGTCTTTTATTTTTATTAGATCCCACTTCCTTCACTATTTTTCAACCCAACCTATTTAATTGAATATGTATATTTTCATGTATTTTTCCCTTGGGATTTGGGGAGCATCTACACATACCTTATTAGGTGAGGTATTATGTGATGATACCATTTGGATGGGAGGTAAAGAACCATTCCTTTGGCCAAAATTGGATCATTCTCTAAACTATTATGGAGATTGGTTCTCTATTTTTTATGTTATATTATAATATTGGAGATTATATTTAGATTTTTCCTCTTGATTAGACTCATATTAAAAGAAAACTTGGCCTTGTTTTTGGTGTATTGAGTCTCCAAATTTTTTTGTATTGATACATGTTTGGAGTAATTATGATTTGGATATATTCCCTTAAAATATTCATTTTATATCTTTGTTTGATATCTTATTTTAATCAATTTGTGTAATAGTCCCTTGAGGGCTTGTATATTTTAAATAAAGAATTTATAAAGTTTTAGAGTTTCCTTCTTAAAATTGAGTCTCAAATTATTGAAATTAGATCAAGTGATTGTAGAGAGTTTTATTATTGTAGTTCAGACTCCTTGATGTGTGAATGTTTTTAAAGTTATATGCATGCAAGGAGGATTATGTATAATTTAAATTGAAAGAGAATAAGTTGTTTGTATGATAATTTATATCTCTAACTTTATCTCTATCTCTATCTCTCTATGTTTTTCCATTGAAATATGAAATTGTTTGAGTTAGTTTGAAATAGTAGTCTTTGAAAATAAATTTTTAATGAATAAGAGTGTATGTAGTTACATCAATTAATACTTAAATATATTATATTCTTTGGTTTTTTAAAAAAAGTTTCATGTATTATTGTTTGAAAGACATGCAATATTATAGCCATATATATTGAACAAATGATGTGTTGATAGTTATGTTTTGTTAATGTATACAATTAAAAAAGGTGAATAATTTGATTTGAAAGATAAATAAAGTGGTTTGTGTTAAATAAATTTTTCTCTCGCTCTCTAAATTTTTGACATTATTGCATAATAAAAAAAGAGAAAAACTATCTCTTTTGCATGATTGAATGTGCATAACTTTATTGGTAGTTCAAATTATTTAGCTTTGGAAATAGAAAGAAAGTAATGGAAAGTTTATTGTATTTCATTATTTAATTTGAAATAAATGAATATTCTCTCTTCCCTCTCTCATAAATAATTGGAATGAATATGTGTTTGTTTGATGAATGAATTTATTTATTAAATAATGAAGAATATTAGTTAAATGCTTACTTATGAAGATAAAAATGCTTCTTAGGTTATTAATAGTAACTTTAAGGTGCATTCATTGTTTAAAAATTATATGGGTTAGTTTAAAGCCTTATATTAATTAAAAAAATGCATATTCCCATGCTTTGGTTATTAATATTAAAAATTTAATATTTTTTAAATGGTGATGTAATTTATTTCTAAGCTTAAAAATTATAATAGGTGATAATACTATCTTGTTTAATGATGGATAGTGTGTGGAATAAGATCTGTTAGGGCTTCTTAATTTTTTTTATTGAAATTCCATATCTAGACCTTTAGATTGAGTATGAAGGTTAGTTAGTTTATCCTGAAGTAGGTGGAAGGAATGGGGGGGGGGGGTGGAATAAACCCCTTAGTATTTTATTATAGACAAAACATTAGAGATTTTAAATCAACAATATTAGAGAAAGAGGTGAAATAAATAATGCTGTTGTAGGAAAAATAAATGAAGGGAAATATAATTGAATAAAAAATACATGCATGCAAGACACAAAGATAAAACCAATCACTATCATGGATCTCATCAAGGTTAAAATTAAAGTCTCTAGAATTAAGGGAAAATATTATTCTGTATATTCTTGGGAACACAACTAATAAGAGAAGAGATATAAGCATAGGCCATTATGAATTGGAAAACTCAAGGAGATGTGGAGATTCACACTTGCTTGAGATTATTCTTCATTACAATATTTTAAAATGAGAAATATCATGATAAATTTTTTGGAAGATACACATATTTATTTATAAATGCAATATTATTCATGGAATAATAGAATATTTTCTTCAAGCCAATGCAAAATCTTCCATCCAAAATCCTTATTTGGATTAGGTTCAATGTTTTACCATAAGAATTTTCATCAAAATTTGTTTTTTCATACTATTTCTAAAAAAATATGAAAATTAGTGGAACTATATAATACTTTCCATTTAATAGGATTAAAAATTATTCTAGAATTTTTGTGTAACTTAACCTCTCAAGGATACTCCCTAAAAGTGTCTTTTTTAAGCCAAGAGAGATAGAGTGGATACACTCACTAGACTATGAATGCATTCCTTTCCAATTTTTTAGTTTCCATGAATACAGTCATTTGGTAAGATAATGCCCTCAAACTTATAAAACTATGAAGAAATCCAATTATATTATATATACCAAGAAAATATAATATGGTTTTACCAAATCAAAGAGAAGACATGTCAAGAAGGATATTTTCAATAAGTAAAAGGAACCCTTAAAATATATCGAGGAAGAAAGGGTAGTTAAAATTGAGATGAATAATGAGGATAATATAGAAAAAATAAAGAAATAATGGTAGATTAAGGCTTAAAAAAAGACCTATATAAACTCATTCAAAATCCTATCTCCCAAGATACGTAGAAAGGACATAGGCATTCCAACATACAAATAAAGGAATGACCATTTTTAGAAGTAGAAGAGATTAGTATTTAAGGCAAGAATGATGAATCTATCGAATCTTCTAAGTAACTTCCCTTCACTTTTTGATAGAAAATATAATATGAAAAAGACTATTGTAGTGAGTAATAGGAAGGGGTGACTCAAAACCTCCAAAAGAAGCAAGGGTGGATCATGTATTAGGTATTTAACCACAATTATAAGATATCTTAGTAGGCACCAAGAAATCGAAAGCTTTTTAATTTTATTCATCTCTTAGAATATAATAGGGTTTAATGCCAAAAATAATAAAATTATGTTAGAAAGGATGATAGTAAAGAATAAGCTATGGGATTATTCAAATTTAAGAAACTAAACTAAACAAAGAAGATACTAAGAAATAAAGAATTACAATTTTATTGAATATGGACATGATATGGGTGGGATCCATTGGGATGATAATAGGGATGATGATTCTGTGAAACTTGGAAGAGATGAAAGTTAATTCTAGAAACACCTCACAAAATTGGATGGAATGTCAAGTGGAGGACAAAAAAAACTATAGAGAGTTTTCCATTATCAATTATCATCTTCTTTAATAATTGGGAGACAAATATTATACCAAGAGATAAATCCTTCATGACATGGATAATGAAAGGTGATAAAAATGGATTTTGGGTGGTGATTTTAATGTAGTATTATATTAAGGTAAAAATAGGGTTCAATATATCTCTAGGTGATGCTAATTTCATTAGATTTGTTAAGGAATTGGATCTGTGGGATGTTAAAAAAAGAAAATGTTTTACCTATAAAAACACAATGAAAGTTAAGGAAGTTATATTAGAAAAGATTGATGTTTTTATATTCACTTCAAATTATAAGAACAAAAATGGAGTCCTTAAAGAATAAGTTAATACAAAAATATGCTTGGATCATTATCCAATAGATATTTAATTTAGAGCAAACTTAAAACCCAAGAACTTTAGTTTAAATCTTATAAAAAGGTGGTTTGATGGCATTGGGTTAAAAGGAATGATAAAGAATCTTGGGTTAATTCTACTTATTGGTATGGGGGAAAAAATTCCTCTTCACCCAAAATATTATAGACCTTAAAATTAAGATTAATATTTATAATAAGAAAGTATTTCATAATATTTTCAAGAAAAAGGACCTATATAAATTTATGGAGATCATCCAATAATGGATTAGGATGGAAGGGCTCTTTGAAACATTAGAATAAGAGGATAAAGGCTTGGATGAATAGCTGAGGGAAATGTATAAGAAATAATAAATTTATTGGAGACAAAAGTTGATAAACAAATGGATACAAGAGGGAAAACAAAACTCAATTTTTTTCATATGATCACAAATAATCAGAATGAAAGCTAATTTATTTATAAAAATTCAAAATAAAAATGGTGAGGTTACAAAGGACCCTTATTTTAATTTTAAAAATCTAGTTATGCACTTCAAATAATTTATTTCTAAGAAAGAGGTGGACCAAAGACAATATAGAGATTTGTTTCTCCAAAACATTCTAAATTTGATTCATAGTCATAAAATATGGTTCTTATTAATCCCATCATCATGAAATAAGTTATAATATCACTCTTTGGTATGGAAGGGGATAGGGATCTAGGACTAATGGGTTCCTTGCACTATCTTCCAACACTTTTATATTTATTAGGTTCTCAAATTTTTGGTGTTGTGGAGGAATCTATGAGTTAATAGTCTATTCTCATGAGAATTAATATAACCTTTGTAGACCTCATTCCTAAAAATAAAGAATATGAAATCCAAATAATTTGGAACCATATCACTTTTTAATATAGTATAAAAGGTTATTTCTAAAGTCATAGCTGATATGCTAAAAATGTTACTTCCATTGATCATCTTAGGAGATCAAGGAGGTTTTTTTAAAGGTAAAAAATCCTAGATGTAATAGTCATGGTGCATAAACTCACCCACTTTTTAAAAATAAATAAGATAAAGTGTTTTTTGATTAAATTATATATTTATAAATTAGATACATTAAGATGACACTATGTTTTTGCATCACAAAATTTGTAATAAATAAGGGAATTTTGAGACACATTATAAATATATGAAAATGATCTAGGGTAAAAATATAATAATGGGAAATCTAAAATGTTCTTTCTCAATTAAAATCATAGGGAAAAAAATTCATAAGTATTTAAATGGTCTTATGAAACCTAATAAAAACATATGGAGTTCATTTATATATAAAATTAGGGATAAGTTTCCCATGTGGAAATGAAAATGGTTTTCAGAAACTAGTTAAACTATCATGGTCAAATTAGTGCTTGAAATAGTTCCTAGCCATTGAATGTTTATTTTTTAGGTAATGAAAGAATTAATAATAAACTTAACTCCATTCTATGAAATTTATTTTTTAAAGGTTCTCAAAAACAAATAAATTTTATTTGGTTTCTGGGGATAATGTTTATACCCAAAATAAATGAGCGATTGGAATCATGAATTTTGAGTTAGTTAATAAAGACATTCTAGAAAAATTTAGCTGGTGAACATATAAAGGGAATGATAAATTTTGGATAAAAATATTGAAAATTATATCTAGAATAAGGGTTTTGAGGGATTTCCACATACCCAAAAAGAATGACAATATGGAATAGTATTTTAAGGGCAAAGGGTCTCATTAATGGGAATATTTTTTAGAATCCTTAAATAAAGTAAAAAATTATATTTTTGGAATGAATATTTGATCAAAATTAAGCCATACAAATTTTACCTTTAGGAAATTCAAATATTTAGTTTTTATGACTTGGGTAATTAACGTTAAAATCTATTAGTTTGAAATCTTACACAAGGGCCTGATTATAAAGAAGTGGTGAGATTTCAAAGAACATTATGAGATAGATATGGAGGATACCCTCAAGATGAATGAGTTTATATCAAGTTGTAGTATTTTAATCATAGATTAATAATATCCTTTTTGATGATCACATGGGCACATGAGATTATCCAATATAAAAATGTTACATGTATATATCCCAAAGGAAACAAGTCTATATGCATAGTTTTTAATGGAATAAAATACTAAAGAAAAAATATGGTATAAAGGAATGATGTTCATATGAATTGTTATAAAAGGTAATTTTTTCATGGGATAACATCTCAATTTTATTTTACTTTCTCAAGAATATGTCTTCTCTATGAATAAGTGGAAGAAGCATACAATCATCTCTTACCAAATTGTTTTTTCTTCAAAAATGTGTGGGTTCACTTTTTTGAGAATTTTGATTGTAGTTGGGCCCATAGAAGATAAATGAAGATGCATATTAGATAATGTACCAACCTAGTGTCATTTAATATTATAAATATAATTTTATATTTGAACTCTTTAATGATTTTCTTGAGACTTTGGTTGTAAATACACTTAAGGATCTTCCTTGAAAGGATGGAGGCCTAAATGTGGGAAGGAACCATGATCAACATTACTAAAATATTTTCCAAAGATATAAAAAAACCAAAATCTTAAATCACCTATATATAAGAAGGGGAAAACATGATTTCATTAAAAATATTGTTTCAAATATTGACAATTATAAGGAAATGGAAGATGCATACCATCTTGATCAGCCAAATAGTACATCTTCTCTCCATATGAGTGTCAAATTTTAAAAGGAACTATCCAAAAAGATTCAAACTTGGCATGAATTTCTTCTAGTTTCCTTATTCTATCCCAAAGAAGAAAAAATCACCAATCTAAAAATATCTCTCCCTATCTTTATTATTAAACAACTTTTAGTTTCTACTTAGTGTACAATATTCATGTCAGTAACTATTAATCTCTCTTATTATAACCTCATCAAATACATGATTCTCTTTTGCTAAGAGTTTATAAAGTTTTCATATTTAATTATTTTAGCTAATTGAAGGGATATAAATTCCACTAAGATAGTAATTGCAACATCAATACCATACAACAATTGGAAAGGAAACATACCAATAGCTATCCCAAAACACATCATACAACATTTTTTGTTCATTTATTTGATTCCCATCAACCAACTTTCAAATTATAGTGACATTTTTTTTATTGATCAACTCTTCTTGAGCATTCCCTTATGGAAAAAAATTTGAAGAATGACATAGGGATATCCCATATACATATTATAATATAATGATCTCAAAAAAGGAAAAAAATTGATAAATTATCTATTACTATATTTTGTGGCACACCATACCTAATCAAAATATTATCTTTAATGAAATTGCATACCACTTCAGAAGTAGTCTCTTTGACTAGGATAGATTCAACCCACTTTGTAAAATAATTAATTGTAATGAGAAAATGGGTGTGACCAACACTAGAGTGTGGATTGAGTTGTCAATGAATTTTAGATCTTTTTGTTGAAAAGGTTATTTGATCACAACTAGTTTAAGTGATATTTCAACAAGCATTGGTATTCTAATGAACTATTGATAGGATTCAAAATTTAAAACCTACTCTTTAGAATATATGAATAGTGTAAGCTAATCGTAATGAGATCTCAAAATATTTTATACTGTAACAAGGGATTAAAAAATACCACTGCATGATTAGCATGAAACACATCCATTAATATATTTTGATGTTACTTATCCATGCACCTTAAGAAAAAAACCATCAATTATTATTTTGAAGAGAGTATTATCCCATATCACATGGAAACTTTGAGCTTAACTATTCTCTTTTATTCTGCACTGAGACTTTTAGGTAATTTTTTGTAAGTGAGTAAGTATACTATAGTTTAATACTACTCATTTGTGGAGTTGATGAATAAATTAAGAGGTAAAATGTTAGGTGCATCCTCCCCTTATGATGTGTTAAGATCTTTATTTCTAGATTTATTTTTTATTATGGGATGACATAAACCATATCTTTAAATAAATATGGCTGCCTTGATATCATGTTTGATTTATTGAACCTTTGCTATCCAAATTAATCTCTTTTAATTAACTTATTGTTGAATCAATACAAACTTAATGTCTATATAAAGTACCTTAACCACAACGTGAGAATTCAAGATACAATACTTTAATTGTTACATGACCTTAAATATTGTATAAGAATGTTTTTCAATAGCTAAATACTTGAGTTCATAATTATTTAAACCATAACTCATGAAATCAATATGATATTCAACTCCTTATTCATTCTTATCAACTAATATGGCTAAATAAGTATGTTCCAAACAATAAAAACAAATGATGATATATTTATTGAAATATGGGCATACAATAATTGGTACTTTGTAAATGGAAAATTTTATTTCTTTGTAAGAAAATTTTACATCTTTACTCAATTTAAAGGAAACATTTATATTCATCATATCAGTTATATATCTTGTTAATCCTATAAAATAAAGTATAAACCTTGTCAATAAATTCACTTTTATAGAATAATGAACATCGACTTTTCTTGTTAGAAGGGAAAATTTATGAATAGCCTCAAATCTTTATGGATCAATTTTGGTTCCTTATTTAGACACTAGGTGACCTGATAGCTTTCCCTCCATGACATAAAAATATAATTTTTAGGATTTAAATAAATACCAAGGAGTTGACATCTCTAAAATAATAACTCCATCTGTTCTTAATGGTCTTCTCATTTCTTGTAAAATGTTATAATATCATCAAGATACACTATTATCATCTTGTTATTCAGGTCATGAAAATCCATATCTATTTCTCTTTGAAATGTTGCACCTATATTGATAAGAATGAATGAAATCCTTTTGTAAGCAAATGTACCCCATGGGATTGTGAATGTAGTCTTGTGTCGATCTTATTTCACAAATTTAATCTAATTATACCCAAATAAACCATCAATAATTGATATAATATCTAAGCCTATGAAAATTTTCAACACTTGATCTATGATGGGTAATGGATAATTTTCCTTCAAATATGCTTGATTTAAATTTTTAAAAATTAACATAGATTATTATCTCACCATTTTTATTTCATATAAACATAATTCTCACAATCTAAGTGGAATGATGAATTTGGAAGATTACTATATTTAACATCTTCTAAACCTATTTAACAATAGTCCCAAGTATTTTTGGGCTGTAATGTATTTATTTTTTCTTGAAAGGAGTCACATATACCTTGATAGGGATGGTGTGTTTAATTTATTTAGGACATAAGGATTTCAAATCAAAAAAAATTTATGCAAAGATATCTATGTAATTTCTAAGTAATTATACAAACTTTATACACTCTTGAAGAGAACAACACTTCCTAATGTTGACCATTTTGGGTTATTATTCAAAACTAATGTTTAATATTTCATAATATGGTGATATAAAAGAATCATTTTGAATTTATTTTTATAAACCTATCATATTTATCCAATAATTATCCAAGTGAAATAAGGAATTTGGGAATATTATTTATTTTTAGTCAAATCATTCTATATTCATTATATTCACTATCTATTCCTTCTTCATTGGTTTGATTAAAAAATCCCTATAGGCAAAGTCACTTCCTTTAAAATAAATGTTATAAAAGTTATCCAAATTCTTGAAAATTAAAATGATCTATTGATCTTCATTAAAAACTTTTCAATTTTTAGAATTGCAAGGAACGCTTGACCAAAAAACCATTTTCTATGGTATATTTATTTGCACTAAACTTAGGATGTGAAATAATTAGTGAAGTAGAGACTGGTAAAGCATCTGATTTATCATTTTTATCTCTTAGAACTACAATGATGGAAAATGATTCAAGTTTTTCTATGTAATCCCAAAACCTATCTCTGTAGTGTCTCAAATGATCATTCTTCACTTGAAAATGATCCTTTATTTATTTGACAACCAAATCAACATCACCTTATGATTTTAGGTTTTGATTCCCATTTATTCTACTACTTCAACGCCTAGTAGAAATATTTCATACTCTTTTGTGTGTGTGTGTGTGTGTGTGTGTGTGTGTGTGTGTGTGTGTGTGTGTGTGTGTGTGTGTGTGTGTGTGTGTGTGTGTGTGTGTGTGTGTGTGTGTGTGTGTGTGTGTGTGTGTGTGTGTGTGTGTGTGTGTGTGTGTGTGTGTTGATAGAAAATAACCTTTTGAATGGAGTGTGGACCAATTTGGGACATAATCAAGGGCCCAAATCCCCATGAAATTTATTAACCAGCTAAATACCACCTGTATACCCAATATTATTAGATGTATACTAATTATTTCCAACAATTACCACTACCATCCTTAAGAATAACCAATAGTCATTAACAACTTTGAGAATGAAATGAATGGCCAAAATTAACCTCATATATCTTTCCTAAGATTTGAATCTATGCGGGGAGTGAAACAATCAAGCCATTTTACCAACTCACCCACATCTCATTAGAATTCATACTCAGATATATTATTAGTATTTAGAAAATACAATTTGTAGAAGAAGAAAAACATTTATTCATTTGGTGATATGATAACTACACCAACACCAAAACTTTGAGAAGAGTAGATATCATCAAAATCCAAACTTTAAACATCACTTTAACTACCTTCTATTATTTTTGAAAAATTCACCTCACCCTTAGACATCATCATATTGTTTCCCAAGATGTCTTCTTCTTACAAGATATCTACATGAGGATCCTTTAATTTTTATATAGTGAATTTAGACTTCAATTCAGGCTCTTGCCTTTGTTTGAGTCATTTCATTGGTATCATGGAATGAGATCAATACATATGAATCTATCCACCTATTTATTTGTAGAAGTTTCTTCCCAATAACATCCCATATGTTTCAAGAATGTCCAAAACCAAAATGTTCATATTGAATTTTTTTGGAAAAGATACCAATGTTACTTAAGTGTCTTTGATTTTTACAATCAATGCTATTTTATTTTTATCCATTGATTAGAAATGACTGAATGTTTAGGTACATGTAATACCTAATGCATGAACTAGAAAGGTAGGAATTATAGTATATGAAGCTTTGTTATAAAGGATAAAATTACTATCTATTCAGCCTTTGAGAATAGGGAAATGTAAAAGGGTTCAAGCTTATTGATACTTGAAATAGAAGTAGCCATGCAATTTTAAGATTTGAATTCGTGGGTATGTAAATAATTCCTTTGGATGAAGGTTTACCAACATTATAAATTTATAACTTTTATAAACTCAACTATCCTACCAAATTGATGGGGATTATGATTTAGGTATTAATCTTGAAGCATTTAGATTTTAGATTTATTCACATGGTCAATAATATCAAAAGTAAGGAGACTAGTAGAATTAGATATTATTGGGTTTACTATTATTTGAGGTGTGCCTACATTAGTTTTGGGAGAAACACTATTCTTTGAATTAACAACTATAGGGGTCTGAGGTGAGTTACATAATTTTGTTTTAGACTGCTTGTCTTTTTTTTGATTAGATAATATATATTCTTAAGTAAGGATAAACTTCACAAGAGGTATTCTTCGATATTTTTTGGCCTTAGAGTTCTCCTTCTCTTTTGATTTTTTAGCTTCATATTTACTCTTATCCTCTTCCTTCTAATTTGTGATCTAGTAAAAATGAAAAAATATTGACCATTCATATCAATAACTATGTCACCATAATAATATTTTTTAGGTTCATATTCAAGGTAAACAATAGTGTAGTTTCCATCAGGTTATTCCATTCTAAATTATTGAAAACTTGAATTTTATGTTTCACTTTCTTCCTCTTTATATTCATATACCTCATCTATTTTGATAACCACATTTACATTTGTGTTTACAACTGGAGGCGATTCAATATTAAGGTTTAGGGTGGAGCTTTAAAATGAGGGATATTATTATTATGAGTTAAAATAAATTATTCTTGTAAATATTTATATGGCACAATTAATGTTTTTTGAGCCAATTGCTTCTTCAAGTTAGTGATGTCATTGACCATTTTTTGGAGTAACTGATTAATCAACCTTTGAATTTAATTCTATCCTTTTATATTCATGGAATATTTTTTTAGTTTACTATCCATAATGAAATCATCCTCCACTTCTATGCCTAGTAGTTGACCATTTTCCAAATAAACAAATGTATTTATTCTAAAAAATCCTTCTTTAGGCAACTATCAGTTTATGAAAATACATTTCTAATTTTTAGTTATGGGCTTGGATGCAATAGGAATATTATATAATAATTTATTGATTTTTTCAAAAAAAATTCAATGGTTCAAGGACCACTTTTTTCAGTTGCATTAATTGAGTGAGGATTACATTTGTATATTTTGCCAATTTGAAATGGGTTTAAAATTTATTTTTCATCACATTCTAGCTATCAATGGAACTAGGAGTGACGTGATAAAACAATTAAATTTATCTTTCTTTTAAAGTATGAAAAAATAATATGACTTTTACTTATTAATATTAGACACCCAAGATACTACATGCATTTTTAAAAGAACATAGATGTTTATTTGAGTGTTATTTAACACCATGAGTCAATTTAGGAAAGTTATTTCTTGAAATTTTACACTGAGATAAAGTGGACCTATGGTAGCAACTCAAGGTAACATAACTTTGTTTGAAGGAAATTATTTACTAAAATGAACAAGATCTAGATTTGTTATATTTCCACCTTATTGTTACTTATTATCATAACTTTAAGGGAGACTCTATTTTCATAAACTTTCTGAGCTAAATTTGAAATTAAAATTTTATTTTAATTTAAAGAATCTTTCTTACCAAATATCAAAAAAATATATTTTAGCTAATGTGAAATAAAATAATCACATCTTAGGGGAATGAAAGTGAATACATCTTTGAAAAACTTGTCTTATTTGTATTACTATCACAAAAAGTGTTTTATCTCTCTGGAAAATATCAAAATGATCTTATTATTCTTCTAATGAAGATAAATCTCTCTAAAATTGAACTAGTTTAGTTTAATTATCCCAAGCACATTCATATATTAGAATAAATATTACCTTAATCACTTGTATCTCTTCAAAAACCATTTTAATAATAGTATATTTGAACTCAAAGAATGGTCATATGAAATGAAAAAAATATGGACGATATTTTTAAACCAGATCCTTTATCTTTAAAAAAAATGATACATTCATTCAAATAATATGATTCTTTGATCAACCAATCAATAAGTGGAATAGGTACAAGATGTATTTTATAAAAAAGAGGATTAATCATATCTAATCCATCATCAACTATCCCCTGAGTTACCAATTACAATATAAATTCTTTCATTTTCTCCAAGGTCATTCTTGAATAGTATCTTTTTATAGCCTAAAATTCATTCTCACATTCTTCCCAATAGCTGTCAAGTTTGTGAAATATATGTAACTATGATTAAGATTGAGATTGTTCTTTAAAAAATTGTTACTACTAAAGGGAAATATTTTTTTATGAAATTTATTTGTAAAATTTATCATGAATTTATCAATATATAGGCACATCAACCTAAATTTCACTTGTAATAACTCAAACTAATAGGAAATACAATTACTCATAAATTATTTTCATTGCACTTTTTATGACCCTCACTTAATTACCTTTAAACTTCAATAAGAATGATATTATAATTTGTGTATCTCAAAAATTTATATGTAATACCCAAGAACCCTCTTACTCTAATATATGTGAATATGATAAAAATAACCTACATATTTCTTAGCCAAGGAAAAAAAGTTGTTTGAGATCTATGTTGATTTTTCCCTCTAGATTCTTCACAACTAACATAGTGAAAACATATTTCACTCTTATATAGTGTCTATTTACTTTCTCATTAGTGATTTATGGAAATTTATCATACATCAACTTATATTGGAAGTTTTACCCTTCCAAATTTAATCTTGGCCATTATCTCAAATCATCATTATAATATACCAAGTATGAGGTCATGTAGAATGATTGAGTTGATTCAAAAATTATAAATTGGTCATGGAGATTATCACTAATTACTTATCCCAAATCAATGAACTATTTTCCCATGCATATAATTTTGATGTAGATACACATGCATTTAGAGAAAAGTTATTCATTTAGAGAAAAATTGAGTGTCTGAACTAACCATAACTTTGTTCAATAGAGTTATGATGTTAGATAAGTCCTTGTGGAATTATCCCCTAGTGAAGACCTTAGGAATATTTGATGTTCCTATTATTTTTTTATTTTTTCAATTTTGGTTGATCATGTTCAAACATTTATCATCATTATAACTCTAGTAGTTCATTATAATATCCATGTTTATGTATGTATGTTGTTTCATCTAAGCTAAAATATTTAAATTTGTATTGGTTCATTGACCATAAAGTTTTTAGATAAAGGTAAAAACAGGTTTTGATGGGATCCCGAAACCCAAGTACAAGGAAAGAATGATAAAGCTTCAACTCCCACAGGCAGAACCTAAAAACTACTACAGAGAAGTAGCAAAAATAGGTTTTAAATGGACCTAAAACCACCAGAGAGACCACTAGTCAAAACCCAGATTTAACATAGATCTGGCTACACCATAGATAGAAGATTACAAAAAGAAACCAGAGAACAAGACCAAAAGACATAACCAGCAAGAAGAACCAGACTATTCTTCCAGTTCCAAAATCATTTTCACAGTTTCTGTACCTTTCACAATAGTATCCTGAGTGGTAGTTGCCGCCAACTTGGCTCCCTCTTGTGTAGCCTTCTTTCTTGAGCTTTGTCTCATCCTTTTGCTAGGCCCCTCCAAATATTTGGTCTCCTCGCTAGCTCTTTTTCCAATATTGGTAGCTGCATCACAAATGTTGGACGTTACTTCCTCCATTTTTGTTTTGTTCTCCCTAATGAGTTCCTGAAGGTTATTCTCGTAATCTTTGAGCTTGACTGGGATATCTCTTATCTGTTTTTCCATGTTATTAATTTTGTTCCATGCAGCTTTCTAGTTATCTTCCATAATTTCCACTTTCCTTTTGAGATCCTTAATCTCCTTACACATCCAAGAATCAAGTTGGAGAGAAGCCTCTACTTTGCAATTAACCCAACTCATAGGTGTGTGCTTTCCATCGTTCTACCTTTTCTCTCTCCATTCCTCAGAATTCTTATTGGGACTATTCCCGCCTTCTTTAAAGTGATCCTCTCAGCCCCTTTGATACTGTTCTTTTGTTCCAATTTGAATTTCCATGTCCATTTCTTGATTGTCATCCTGAACTGTATTTTCCCTTTCATTTCTTGAAATAGGGTCCTCAACAGGGCCATCTTGGACAATATCTTCCTCCGACACTTTTTGATTTTCCTCAGTTTCTTCTTTACTATTTTTAGATTCCTCCTCTTTGTTGACTCCTTCTTTCTCATTCTTCTCTTGACATTCTTCATCCTCTTTTGAATTTGTATTCTAGCTTTCAGTACCTTCTTCTTCCTTCAGATTTTCCTCCCTAGGTTTATCAATTCTCTCCCGCTCTGTATCTTCTTCTACATTCTAATTTTTGGCGCTAGGGAACTTGATTTTGTCTTTCCCTTTTACAATTTCACTCTTTCTGCTCCCAGACTCCTTATTTTTCCCCTGGTTAGGGTTCTTAACCATAGCTTTATTCTTGCAGTAGCCTTCGATTAACAAAATTAGGCCTTCATGTAGGATAGGACGTGTTTCCTTCTTCCTGTGAGCAAATAAACTTTGGACCAAAGAGAAGCACAGGTAAAAGGGAAAAGACAATCTTACCTTGTGTCTAAAATGATTAAGGAAAACAAAGTGGAATTTATGCACTCTCTTGCTTCTTCTGTCCAGGATGAAATACTCCCTTATACAGCATAAGACATCCCTCCATATCCCCTTAATCTATTCCAATTCATAGAAATCCCCATTCTTGACCAGCTTCTGCTCTTCCACGTCCATCTTAGGGAACTTACAAAAGGCCTCATTCGAAATGCTTGTCTGCTTGGAGAAATTAAGTCCATCCGTAGGCAGCCCTGTAACCTCTGCTATAAAATCCTCAGTTAGGTTCACCGTGATACCATGCAAAGTGACCCTTTCATCAATCCAATTTTTGAAAAAAGCCATAGTGATATGCGGTTTTAACCCATGTAGCCTTTCTATATAGTTCATGACTTTTCCTTTCTACAGAATTCTCCAGACATCTTGTTTCTCTCTCCATTCGTCATAGTTTTTGGGTTCCTGCTTCCTTGGTTCTCCCTTCCTTTCATGAGCCATACTCATCTCCTTTGAAACCCAGTCGCTATGAACTTTACAATGATCCCACCTGCTACCAATTTGATTTGAAATTCAGCTTTGTTTGGACACGTTCAGGATCCACTTCTCACTCTCAAGAGCCTTCCTCTTTAATGATTGTAGACCTTTCCCCACAAAGCCACTCCTCCTACTCATTATATTTCTATTAAAATCTAATCTTTCCCTCCTTTGCATGAGATGCATCATGAAGAATGAGCGCCCTCAGTTCCACATTCTTTTCTAATGTTTCCTGCCACCTCACTTTTTGTCCTATCCAGACTACACAATTTGCTAACCAATCTGCAACTCCATTGGCTTCACGATAGGTGTGGGTTATAGTCACTTTATCAAAAAAATTATTAAGGTTTTCATCTCCATTACCATAGCCTCTATGGTCCAAGACACATTATTTTTATTGATAAGAATATTTATGATGTTCAATGAGTCTCCTTCTAGCCACAATTTGGGATATCCTGAATCCACAGCTATTTTGATGGTCTGAAGGGTAGCAGTAGCTTCGACAATGTGACAATTCAATTTACCGATGGGGATTGCAATAGCATCAATAACCTTTCTCGTATGGTTTCTCAAGACTCCACCACAACCTGCTTTCCTCGGATTCCCTTTAGCAGCTCCATCAAAGTTTCCTTTAATCCACCCTTGAGGGGGAGCATTCCATGTAACTCCTAATCTGGGGTTATCAAGTTTACCTTTAGAATTTTCTGTACTTAAGGGATTATCCACTTGGAGAGTTGAGCTTGGATTCTTTTGTGATAAAAAATTCTCCTTAATAGCTCTAATGATGTTCTGTCCTACCACCCATCCAGGGAGTTCTTTATTTCTAAAAATTTGGTTATTTCTTTCCTTCCATATTCCCCACCAAATATGGGGAAGAGTAAGTTTCCATAAAAAAATTACTTTAGAATTCTTGGAGGGGTAGTACCAGCTTTTAAGAGATAATTCCACATTTTTATGATGGATCCATGCGATGCCCCATAGATTGAGGATCTCTTTCCAGACTAGCTGTGTAAAAGAACAATTTACGAACAAATGATCTCTATCTTCAAGGCCCTTCTTACAAAGAATACACCTGTTCACAATATATATTCCTCTTTTCTGTAAATTGTCCAAAGTTAAGATTTTGTTTTGGAGGAGGGTCCAGAAAAAGATTTTGATTTTAGGGATGAGCCCCTTGATCCAGGCCTTCATCCATAGCGGTTTATTGACCATAAAGTTTTTATATTAATATATCATTGGTATATTTTATTTGCCTCTTATTATGGAAAATTACGTGTGTGCAAGCCCATTGTTAAAAATGCATGATAATAAAGTAACTATTTTCCCATTTGTCATCCTCTCCCAGAATTCCTAAATGTTTATATGCCCTATTTCACTATATATGAATTATGAAATATTTGTTTCAAGAATGGAAATAGGTTTGTATCATGTGCATTTGAGTTTAATTTTATTATAAGAGGATATGCATAATGTGGTTTCAACTAGCAATCATATTTTTTTGATATCAATTTTAGTAGGTAATAAGTATTTATTTAAATAAGAGGTTTAGGACATAGTGGTCATAAAAAGGTTAGAAACTCTCTTTATGACATGTTGAAGACTATGTTTAAATAAACTAGAGTTTTTAGGTTACTAAAACACTCAAAAAATTTAAAATGTATAAATTTACACAACGCAAATCTTGAATTTTGTGGTCAAGGTTGTAGCTCACTCTAGGGAATACAATTATTAGGTTATGTTGAGGTTAACATACCCCCATTATTGAAAATGGATACCCTTGTTTCAAATTATGTAAATTTTTTCTTTAAATTAAAAATTCATCTAATCAAAGTACCATTAGAGTGTTTTGTACATTATCTTTATTTGAATATTATCCACACCATGGTTGGATTGGCATATTTACACATGATTTTAGTGTATCTTTGATACTTATGAATGTAGTTCATGAAGATGTAACATGTAGATTATTTCAATTTACTTTCATAGATGTTACATATGAATGGTTTGTTAAGCTACCTAAGAACTACATTTTTAGTTGGAATAACTTTAATGATTACTTCATCGACCAATATGGAAAAATCACCAATCCTTGTGTCTTATACCAATAGTTAACCATAGTTAAAAGAGATCCTAATGATCCCATAAGAGCCTTTAATCTCGAATTCTAGAAGATGTTTAGTAGAACCATAGCTCCTTATAAACCTGATGAGGCTTTATCCTTAGAGATTTACAAGGATGCTTTGGATCTCATGACTTATATGTTTCTTAAAAGGTCTGTTAGAGTCATAAACACCTTGGCCTTGAATTATACTAATTTTTTAATAATCAATGATCAAATGCAACCTCAAGGTCAACTTGCATATGCTATCCCAAATGTTAACCCCAATTTCCCAGCACTAAATATCATTACTAATACCAATCAGAATGTGTCATCCTTAAATTAGACACCACTCTTGAACCAATTACCCTTAGTACATGCCCATCTTGGTAAAAATTTGGGGTTCTTGAATAATTATAAAAATATATTTCATCCATGAGGATAAAGAGCTTTAGTGCACACTAGTAATAACAATCAAGTTAATAACTCAGAAGCACCAAATAATGAGAATGGATCCATACTTAAGATGGTTCAAAAGTTGAGCACTGATTTTATTCAAATGTAAAAAAAAGTGGGTAATACTGGGGAAAAATTAAATATAAACTATTCTTCTCAAAGGTTTAATAGGCCTACAAATAGGTTTCATGATAATAACAATAATAGGTCATCTAAGAATGTATATGAAATTAATCTTTGTGATATAGGTTTAGATGATCATTGTAATGTCTTTGAAGCATATAAAAACAAAAATGATACATTTGAACCTATGTTTAATCATGGTACAACTTTTGATTTTCTATTCGAAGAATTTGTTGAGGTCAACATAACCCCATTCCTAAAAATGGGGACCCTTGTTTCAAATTATGCAAAATTGTGCTTTAAATTGAGAATTCATCTTATCAAAGTACCATTAGAATGTATTGAACATTATGTTTATTTTAATATCATCCACACCATGGTTGGATTGGCATATTTATAAATGATTCTAGTTTGGTCTTGTCTAAATTTACTAACATTATATCTTTATGTTTCAGGTTACAGGATTAATAGAGTCCACCTAAAATGGATAATGTTTAGGTCTCATGATTCAATGTTGATTTGATCTTTTACTATCCTATGATATATTTAAAAATAATTTGAATCAATGTTTGATCATCTTAAAACCCTTATTCTAATTACCCTAGCTTAGGTTCTTTTGAATCAAATTCAAATTTGAGCAGGTTCAATTTTACGTAGGAAACACTTTATATTTTAATCTTAGTTTAAGCTTTAGCCTAGGTCCTAGTACTATTTATTAAATACCACTAAGACCTTAATTTAAAATTTTATGTTAAGTCATTTATGTCTTATGGTTCATGGGGGATATTTTATTATATTCTAAGCTTATCTTAAAATTTATACTAAGTTTTAAATTATATTTGTTAATACATCAAACTTTAGGCTAAGCCTTTATATATTTCCCAAGTATTAACTAATATTTTATGCCCATAGAAATGGACAAAAGGGTGATGAGTGGAAAGATCTTCAGGATTCAAAATAAATCAATGGCTTGTGGAAAAGGTATAAAGTTAAAAGGGTCTAAAATAAGATTGATGATGTACATTTATTCTCACACCAAAGATTTGATGACATGGGGCATAATTCATAAATAAATAGACATATGGATTGAACTGAGAGTGCCAAGTGGAAACATCTTGGGAGCCCAAATGGCATATCAATGGTGTATGGTCCCTTCTAAAGTGTCAAAAATTCAACAAACCTATGACTATATGGAGCTGTTAAGTGGTATGCCTGCATTCAAGAACTTTATTATATTAACTTAGTTTAAAGTTTAAACCTAGGTGCTAATATTATTTATTAATATAATTAAGAGACCTTAGTCTAAGATATTTATGCTAAGTCATTTTAAATTTATGTTTGAAGGATTGAACACAAAAGTGAAAGATATCAAGCTCATGAGTAAAGTGGGAGTAAAAATTCAAGCACCAAGATATACAATGTGTGTTGACTTGAGCATCATAGATCTGATAGTGTGTAATCAAGATCAAAACATCAAAGAATTTTAAAGTGAATGAAGTGGTGACAAGTGTCACCATCATGGGAGAATTTTAAAAATATTGATGATGTGAATAAAATTAGGCTTTTTCAATAGAGCTCAGATTGAGTGAGAAGCTTCCATGTGACACGATGGTGCTTGAGTAATGAAAAGAGCTAAATAAACCCAAAAAACCACCAAGTGGCATGGTTGAGTTCAATCATGTAAAAAGAGATTGATGGTGCATATTTAATCTAGGTTGAATATTGCACAAAATAGTTACATGTGTCTTGAATCATCAAAAGGTCATTTTAAAAATAAACTAGTAGGACTTAGCAACCATGAGGAACTGCATTAGCCCTAGGGTCTCAAAGTTAAGTTAGATAGGGAATATTCCTTTGGTAACTAAGCTTGTTTAATATTTTGAAAAGTAATATTATATTTTAAAGGCATGTGCATCTTATAAAGCATGTGGCCTATTAGTCATAGTTAAACAATGCCATTGGTTCTAAAGCATTGGTAAAGGATACTTGTTTTTGACATGTATCTAAGTGCTACTTGAGAATGGCTGACTTAAACTATCTCATAGGTTTCTCTCATAACTTATCAAATGAGTTTTTTTCATTATAAATAAGGTAGGGGGGAGTTCTTAGATCCAAAATTACTTTGTAAACTTGGAGCAAGAAGTACAAGCAAGGAATTCTATAAAGTTTTTGCAATATTTTTCTACACGTTTGTTATCATGGCTACTTCCTCAATTATTTGGTTTGATATTTAGATTTAAATTATTTTTATGGATCCTAAATTTGAATATGTTAATGGATATTTATAAATTTGTGCTTATGTTAGGTTGATTGAAAGATCTTAGGTTAATTTAATTCTCTTTTACTTTTCTTGAAGATGTGTAGAAGTTATTTTCGTATGGAAGCAAACCTTTATAGTGAACCTAATTTATTATTTGCATTACCTTACCTTAGACATTTACCTGATATACATTAGGATACATGCTTATGTAATTTCATGTTATATATTGGTTAAATTCATGTCTAAATGAAATCTAAACTTTGTCATAATGTCTGGGTTAAAGATTAGAAATACCTTCTTTCTATCTTACCCTCCCTTTTGCTCCTTTTTTTTACCAATTCACTTTAGTTTAGCTTGTCATTATAAATATCCATGTTAGCTTAGGGTTTATACTTTAGGTTTTAGATATAGTTAATTAGACTTAATTCAAATCACTTTCATCTTCACAAATATTTAGGACCACTATTGCTCCCAATAACCATTTACATGTTCATTTTATGAAACAAACATTTAGCTTTCCCACTACTCCACCATAGATCACAACTAGTAACTCATGTAATGGATTCTTCAGATCTAGAAATGAGAAGTGTTTATTAAACACTATATGAACTTGTTGATATATTTAGTTGCATCAATAGAGGAAAATTGGTGATAAAAGGAGGGCTAAGCTAAAGCTCTATGAATTTTAAGTATCTTTGCTAATTTTAGTAAATTTTGTTCAAGGATTGATGTATTCTTTGCATATTTATGTTTCTTTTAACATATTTGTGTAAAGATGATTGATCTTAATGGTTTCATACCAGTCTTTGTGCTTATTTAGACAAAGATAAATATTCTTTGGAGATATATGACAAATTTTGGTAAGGATAGCTTAAGCTTTGTCAATCTAAGGTGTTTGATGTTAGTAATAGTTGTTTTGTTCAACTATTGATTAGATATATCTAAATTTGAGTTTATATGAGATTGAAACATGTAAATATCATTAATATTTACATGTTTAGACACATATTTGAGCTAATTTAGTTAAAGATAATTGTGATTTACATGAATTTGTGTGAAATTATCTTAATGTACTAATCTAATAATTGATATTTGAAAAGATAAGGTTGATACACCATATTTTAAATAGGGTTCAAAGATTTTATAGTTTAGAAATGCCACAAGTAATATCATCATCAAGGTATGGCATGGTTAAGTGGATATTCTATTAATGTGTCTGGCTAGGTACATGACTTACCAAGAAACCTTGAAAGGTATTTGCCTTGTTTTAGTCCCAATAATGTTGTCACATCTGAAGAACATGTTAAAAGCTTTAAGGCTACTTTAAAACTTATGAATGTAGTTAATGAAGATGTAACATGTAGATTGTTTCCATTTACTTTCAAAGATGTTGCATATGAATGGTTCCTTAACCTACTTGAGAACTACATTATCAGTTGGAATTAATTTAGTGATTACTTCATTGACCAATTTGGAAAAATCATCAATTCTTGTGTCTTGTACCAATAGTTCACCACAATTAAAAGAGATCCCAATGATACAATAAGATCCTTTAATGTTAAATTTCATAATATGTTAAGTAGAGCCACACCTCCTTAAATAAATAATGAGGTTTTATCCTTATAGATTTACAAGCATGCTTTGGATCTCATAACTTCTATTTTTCCTAAAAGGTATGTTGGATCATAAACACCTTGGCCTTGGCTTATGCTAAAGCTATAATAATCAATGATCAAATGCAACCTCAAGTTCATATTTCATATGCTATCCAAAATGTCAAACCTAATTTTCCAACAATAAATATCATTCCTAATGCCAATCAACTTGTATCTACCATAAATCAGACACCAATATTAAACCAATGACCCTTAAGCCATGCCCATCTAGATAAAAATTTAGGGTTCTTGAATAATGCTAAAAATGGATTTCGTCCACAAGGATAGAGAGATTTGGTGCCCACTAGTAATAATAATCAAGTTAATAAATAAGAAGAACCAAAAAATGAGAATGAATCCATACTTAAGATGGTTCAAAAGTTGAGCACTTATTTTATTCAATTGCAAAAGCAAGTGGGAAATATTAGGGAAAAGTACAATAGAAACTATGCTTCTCAAAGGTTTAATAGGCCTATATATAGGTTTAATGATAACAACAATAATAAGTCATCTGAGAACATACATGAAATCAATCTATGTGAAATAGGTATAGTTGATCATTTTAATGTCTTTAAATCATATCAAAATGAAAAAGATACATCTAAACATGTGTTTAATCAATAAAATGTTGTAGGGACATTTGGATTTGCAAGGACATCTAAATATTTCATGGTACAGGATTTTGATATTCCATTCAAATAAGAAAATGAACCTAAAGATGCTCTAGAAGAAGGAATAAAAATTCAATATTAGAAGCCTCATGAACAAGGTTAGATATAGGCTCCTCTCTTTAAAATATAGCTATGAGGATAATTCATATGAGGTCATTGCTAAAATAGAGAGTGCTCTTGAAGAAGATGATCATTGTCAGTAATTATACCAAGATTTCTTGAAATAAATTGAGGTATTCTAATATGGTAATGTTATTTTGGAGATCCCAAAGAAAGATGAATTGGGACTCAATTAAGTAAAAGAGATGCCATTCTTCACATAGGATGAAGATGAAGCAAGTGTATAAGATCAAGGATTTCCATATAACCCCATAAAAATGTTGGAAGTATGTGATCAACCTGATTCAAATGGTAAGGTTAAAAATGAATTTCATGTGTTTTAAGTTGATCATGATGAAGTAGCCTTTTAGGATGACTTGGAAATTTTTGGTGTAAATATTGGTATTCCATCTCCACCTCAAGCTAAACTTAATAAAGACATCACTATAAGAATGATAGATAAGTTTCATATCATTAAATGAGGATGATATAAGACACTATCAATATATTAATGAAGGAAAATTAGCACTCTTGATTCAAGATAGGAGGATTTGGGAAGAATATGATTGGGTTTTACATCCATTTCTTTAATCTAGGTACTAGAAAATGGATATGAGGAATCAAGATACATCACATAGAAAAAATGAACACACAAGTGATCCTATCTAAAATAAGAGGGAATTGAATGAAAGTAATCATGTTTCAAGTTTTTTAGTAGTTTAAATAACTTTCCATTTGATCCTAGAGGTAAGTTATTTGTAGAGTTAGTTTAAGTAGGTTTTAGATTAGTTTCTTTTCTTATAAATTGATTGTAAGTAGTACTTGTAAATATCTATTTGCTTGTTGTTTGTTTTACTTTGTATTTGGTGTGTTTTATTTCTTTTATTTTTTTATTGCTTCTAAATAAGTCCTTTGAGACATTACCTATCTCAAATTTCACCTAATTTCTTAAGAACTTCACAATTTAGAAATGTAGGTATGACTTCTCAACATTGGTTGATTATGGATTATTGAAATGTGAGCTTGATGTTATAGTTTGGTGAAACTAGAAAATATTAATGGATAGGATAATTGTTCCTTTAGATTTTAAGCCTTGTTCTGATCTAAATTTGATTTTAATAAGAATTGATACATGTTGGGTAAAAGTTTAAATTATTAAAACATAATCATGTTTGCACTTAATAAACACTATTGCCTAGGATAAAGTTTACAACCAAAGATGATTGTATAAAGATAAAACACTTGACCAAATATAAAAACCTAGCTAACATAGTTCCTAACCTTTTATAGAAAGTCAAAATGACTTGAAAATATAAATAAAATAAGAAGCTTATTGAAAAATTCAAGAACTTTCTAAGCAAGGGTGATTCTGGTAATCTCCATCAGGGCTATAGAATGCCTAGATGGTAGTGAAGCAAGGCATTGATTTTATCCAAGGGAATATTTTTTGGGGTTATGGAAACTTGGTTGGTATAAAATCAATTCCCAAGCCTTCCCTAAGCTAAAACACAATCCTTAATGCACATCTAAGTTTGCTATAAGTCAATGTTAATGGTTAAATTCATGAAATCTGGAAGTTGTTCCCTAAAACCCATGGTAAACAATAAGTGGAATCAAAGCACACACATATTATGGCTGAGTTTTGATATTTTATCCTAACCCTACATGAGTAAGACTTATCTTAATCATGAATTGATATTAACTATGGTATATGATCAAGTGGAATAAGTACCCTAGTTATTAGTCTAAATCAAAGTCTCTAAATTCTAACATATTGCTATGTTTCCCCTAAAAGTTGCCATTTTTTGAGGTCAACATACCTCCATTCTTTGAGGCCTATGAATGTAGTTCATGAAGATGTAGCATGTATACTATTTCCACTTACTTTCAAAGATGCTACATATTAATGGTTCATTAACTTCCCTAAAAACTACATTGTCAGTTGGAATAATTTTAATGATTACTTTATTGACCAATTTAGCAAAATCATTAGTGCTTGTGTCTTATAACAATAGTTCACCATAGTTAAAAGAGATCCCAATGAGCCCACAAGAGCCTTTAATGCCAAATTTTAGAATATGTTCGATGGAACCTTATCTCCATATAGACATAATGAGACTTTAGCCTTAGAGATTTACAAGGATGCTTTAGATCCCATGACTTTTGTGTTTCTTACAAGTTCTATTGGAGTCATAAACACCTTGGTCTTGGCTTATATTCAAGCTATAAAAATCAATGATCAAATGTAGCCTCAAGGTTAGCTTGCATATGCTATCCCAAATATCAACCCCAATTACCTAGCACTAAATATCATTCCTGATGCCAATCAGATTGTGTCTACTTTAAATTAGACACCAATCTTGAACCAATTTCCCTTAAGCCATGCCCATCCTAGATAAAATTTGAAGTTCTTGAATAATGCTACAAATAGATTTCATCTACAAGGATAGAGATATTTATTTCCCTCTAGTAATAACAAACAAGTTCATAACTTAGAAGCACCAAAGAATGAGAATGAATCCATACTTAATATGGTTCAAAAGTTGAACACTGATTTTATTCAATTACAAAAGAAACTAGGAAATACTGGGAAAAATCCAATATAAACTATGCTTCTCAGAGGTTCAATAGGCCAACAAATAGGTTTGATGATAACAACAATAATAGGTCATCTGAGAATGTACATGAAATGAATCTTTGTGATATAGGTTTACCTAATCATTTTAATGCCTTTGAAACATATCAAAATGAAAAGGATACATTTAAACCTATGTTTAATCAAGACAATGTTGTAGGGACATTTGGATTTACAAAGACATATAAATCTTTCATGATACAAGCTTTTTATTTTCCATTCAAAGAATTTGTTGAGGTCAACATATGCCCATTACTAAAAATGGGGACCCTTGTTTCAAATTATGTGAATTTGTGCTTTAAATTTAAAATTCATCTGATCAAAGTACCATTACAGTGTTTTTCACATTATATTTATTTGAAGATAATCCACACCATGGTTGGATTGGCATATTTACACATGATTATGGTTTGATCTTGTCTAAATTTTCTAACATTAGATCTTTGTGTTTTAGGTTATAGGATTAATGGAGTCCACATGAAATGGAAAATGTCTAGGTTTCATGATTTAATATTGATTTGATCTTTTATTAGCCTATGGTCTATTGAAAAATAAGTTGAATCAATGTTTGGTCATCTTAAAACCCTCATTCTAATTACCCTAGCTCAGGTTCTTTTGAATCAAATTCAAATTTGAGTGGGATAAATTTTACATGGGAAACACTTTATATTTTAAGCTTAGTTTAAGTTTTAGCCTAGGTCTTAGTCATATTTATTAAATACCACTAAGACCTTAACCTAAAACTTTATGTTAATACTTTATTTCTTATGGTTCATGGGTGATCTTTTATTATATTCTAAGGTTAGCTTAACATTTATATTAAGTTTTAAATTTTATTTGTTAATACAATAAAACTTTAGGCTAAGGCATTATATATTTTCCAAGTATTAACTAATATTTTATTCCCACAAAAATGGACAAAACGGTGATGGGTAGCGAGATCTCAGGGATTCAAAATAGATCAACAACCCATAGTAGAGGTCTAAAGTCAAATGGGTCTAAAAGAAGATCAATGGTGTGTATTTGTTTACTCACTAAATATCTAATGTTATTATGCATTATTCATAAATTAATAGACCCATGGAGTGACTTGAGAGTGCCAAGTGGAAATATCTCAAGAGCCCTGATGGAATATCAATGGTTTGCAGGCCCTTCTATAGTGTTAACAAGTCAATAGACCTATGAACCCATGGAGCTACCAAGTGGCATGCTTATGTTCAAGTAATTTATTATATTAAATTATTTTAAAATTTAAATCTAGGTCCTAATACTTTAGTCTAATATCTTTATTCTAAGTCATTTTATGTTTATGTTTACAAGAGAAAACCTAGAAGTGACAAATGTCAAACTCTTGGGTAAAGTAGAATTCAAAAAGTTAATCACAAGGATATATAGTACACATTAACTCAGGTACCATACGTCTAAAGGTGTATGATCAAGATCAAAGAAAAAAATAATTTTTAAAATGAACCTAATGGTGACAAGTATCACCATCGTGAGATCATTTAAATAGAGATCAATGGTGTGAATGAAGCTAGACTTTTTCAAGAGAGCTTAGATTTAATGAGAATATTCCACATGGCATGATGGTGCATGAGTAATGAAAAGAGCTCAGTAAACACATGGAGGTTCGAAGTGGCACACTCACATTTAATCATGAAAAAAGAGATAAATGGTGTGTATTTAATCTAGGTTCAAGATTACACAAAATAATGACACAATTTGGAAGCATAAAAATGTCATTTTTAAATAAATAAGCAGGACTCAATAGCCATGGGGAATTGTATTAGCCTTAGGGTCTCAAAATTAAGTTAAATAAGGAATATTCCTTTGGTAACTAAGTTTTTTAATATTTTAAAAAGGAATATTCTTTTGTAAAGGAATGTACAACTTATAAACCACATGGCTTATTAGTCATAGTTAAACAATGCCATTGGTTATAAAGCATTGGTAAAGTGATAATTATGTTTGACACATGTATAATTTATATTTGAGAATGGATAAATTAAACCATCTCATAGGTTTTGATTTCAACCTATAAAATTAGGTTTTGTCATTATAAAGAAGGTGGGGGGGAGTTTTTAGAGCCATAAATTAGTTTGTAAACTTGGAGCAAGCAATACAATCAAGGATTTTTGCAAATTTTGTCCAATATTTGTCTATGTGTTTTCTATCATGGCTACTTCCTCAATTATCTAGTTTTATATTTAGATTTTAATTATTTTTATGGATCCTAGATGTGCACATGTAAATGCATAGTTGTCAATTTGTGCTTATGCTAGGTTGATTGAAATATCTTAGCTTTATTTCATTCTCTTTTGATTTTTTTGAAGATGTGCAAAATATATTTTCCTATATAATTAAACCTTTAAAGTAATACTAATTTATTATTTGCATTACCTTTCCTTATAAATTTGTATAATATACTATAGGATTTGTGATTATGTAATTTAATTCTATAAATTGGTTAAATGCATGTCTGGATGAAATCTAAACTTTGTCATAATGTTTAGGTTGTTTATTTCTACCTTACCCTCCCTTTTACTCCTTTTTTACCAATTCACTTAATTTAGCTTTTCATTGTAAATATCCATGTCAGATTAGGGTTTATAATTTAGGTTTTTGAAATCATTCATTTGACTTAGTTCAAATTACTTTCATCCTCACAAAGACTTAGGACCACGATTACTCCCAACAATTATTTACATGTTCATTTTGTGAAATAATAATTTATCTTGGTTGCTACTATACCATAGATCTCAGGAAGATCATAACCAAAAACTCATGTAACAGATTCTTTGGATCCAAAAATGATAAGTGTTTCTTCAACACTATATGAACCTGTTGATACATTTAGGTGCATCAATAGGTTAAGAATAAGGGATGGGAGAAAAATAATGGGAAATGAATACAATGAAAGATGAATGAAATACAAATATGAAGGAAGAAAATGTGTATAAAATTAATGAAAGCACATGAAATATAATGAAAGTAAAATAAAAGAGAGATAAGAACATTAATAAAATGAGATTAGAGGATGCTGCTCATAAATGTGGAAATTTGAAGTCAAAGACTTTCTAGATCATGATAGCGGAGTAGTTCAGAGATTTTATGAATAAGTGAAACTTTTGGCCTCTTTTTATGTCATTTTATAAATTCTTTAGGGCCCAAAAAATCCTCCTATTCAAACTAGGAATGTGGGATACCAATAAAAAAAATTGATTACTTTTTCATGTTTTAATGCATTATTATTTGGCTTGAATTTCATGGATTTCATATGTTTCTCAAGTTTTGGGTACCAAGGCACTATTAGTACCTAAAATAACTTCCCATAAAGTTTGAAAACACTAAAATAATGTCAATGTTGCATAGTATTTGTTAGGGTGTTGGTAATTTTGGGAATCTCATGTGCTTTAGATATTTAAGGAACTTAGTTGTGTTCCCCAAATTTCATAAATTATTGAAGACTTATGATTTAAAAAAAGACTTGAAATTTAATTGGTGCTTTAGTCATTTCAAGGATTTTAGGTATTTGAAAAACTTAGGAAAGTTTAGAAAGTTCCCACAAGTTATGGAATCCCACAAAATAAAGAAAACTTAAAAAAATCATTAAGTGTCAATAATTACAATTTATTATTTTGACTTAGTCTACACATTAGTGTCAAAACTTAGAATTTTCTAAGAAATAAATTGTTATGACAATAAATATTAAGTAATCTTGAGTAAAACCTAAATAAATGTGATTAATTTTGAGTAAAATAATGACATAATTCATCACTCAATCTCATAACCTTTTTAATATCATAATATACGTGAATTATTCACATATGTCATATATATATATGACATAAATATCATAACCTTTTCAATTTGGGTTATGAAATTGATGTAATAATATCATATATTTTGTGAACTTTCACTCATAATATATCATAATAAATGACATATACCCTACATATGCCTTTGATTTTATAAACTATGTAATTTAGAGCTATGTGATGTGTAATAATATAATAGAATCTATGAACATTCACTCATAATCCTATAGAATATATGACATATGCCAAATATATAACAAATCTATAATAATATTTAATAATATGAATTTTTTATGTGAGGGATTAAGTCTTTAATATAATCCTAATATTTATACTCCTTATATACTAAAATATGATATTTGACACTTGAAATTATCAATACCTACCTATAGTTATCCTACATGACTTGTGTATCTTCAAAGAACTCTTATTCACCATTACCTCACACTTCATGTTAGTTATGAACTTGATCCATTGTAGGTTTGTATTATCTACCTATGTGAACCTCTTAGTCTATGTTAAATCATTTAAATGTCATACCTAGGTATTTTTAGATAACCAAATTTTCATTCATGTCTCCCAAATAGTAATATTGATGTTATCTTACTAAGGTTGACATTACTATCCTTCACCTAATAATTAATATTATTTCAAATCAAGTAATTTACATAGGTTGTCACATTCACCTGATGTGTTAGTGACATGGGAGATTACCTAATTAAGAACACATAAATATAAATTAAGGTAAAGCTTATTAATCCATATAAAATTCCCAAGTACCTATCAAATATACTACTACACATTGAGAAAATTAGTCATTAAGAATTATCATTAGCCAATTCTGTAGCACACCAAGTATTCCAAGTGTCAACATTATGAATATCAAATCCATATTTATAGGTACATTCATTAGTGAAAGAACACAATTGCATAATCACACTAAGGGCATGAACTATTTGTGGCTTGACTTCCCTCTTCATATTATTAGATACGTAGGTAGTCATTAATCATTAATAGGGGCGATTGGGGTCAACTAATCCCAATTACATTTAAATTTATTTCTAGGGTTTTTAGATCTTAACCTTTGGGTTTTATTTTTAGACTCAATTTAGGATTTTCCAACACATTAAAAATTATATATCAATTTAATAAATTAGAATTGTTTATATTGGCTCACTCAAGTCACAATTGTAATCATTTCATATTTTTCTACTTTGATATGTACAACTTGGATTTAATTTAAGTTTACTAATAAGGTTCAAATTAATAATGAAGCATATTTTACCTTCTTTAATTTATATCATTACAATATTCACCCTAAGTTGTTCCTTATTACCACTAGGCATAAAATTTCATGTTTGATTCCTTTTGTTCCTCCTCTTCCTCATTCTTAATATTGTAGTAACCACCATCCTACCCCTATTATTATCCCATGGATTATATTGGGACTATGGTCTGTGTTATCAACACTAGGTGAGGACATGTATAATAGAATAGAGGTAGTCAACATGTTAGTACTCAAACCCTCCACATCCCATGAGGAATTCAAATCAACCTAAATACTATGACCTAATTGATAAATTAATAAACACTCATGATAATATCTATATCCTTTAGTTACTATAAGGATTAGATATTTACAAGAATATCTTATTTGCATCATTATGTGAGATAACTCTCCTAAGTGATACATAACTAACATCATTTTCATCTATCATGAATAAATTTAAGGCTATAGACCAATTAATTATTTTTGACAAGGAATATCTAATTCCTAAGTATATTATTGATCAAAATATACCATTATTCATTCTAGTTGAAGTTCAAAAAAGAGTATTCAAATGTTTTCTAGTAGCTAATGGATAGGGTTTGGAAAAATTTATTATTAGTTTTTTTTACAAAGAGTGGCCATAATTATGGATGTAATACAAAATTTAGATCAAAGAATATAAGTATCAATAACACTCCACATCAAGTTCATGGGTCAATATCATTATATGTGATATAAAGACCCAAAATAGTTACCAATTTATTCCATGACATGCCCACTTATTTGCATTACAATACACTTTTGGGGTAACCTTGGATACATAACATATAAGTAGTACCATCTAAATTACATAGATGTATCAAATTCATACATGATATTTATGCATATAATTTTCTTGTAGATGATAATACCTTTTGATATTTAAAAATAAAACCATTTACTGATAAGATCAAATCACATTTTAAAGATCATCCTATAGTAGCTCCAATAAAATTATACCAATAGATTAGATATATACATGTGAGGTGTCTAAATCAAGTAAATTAAATGACAAGGAACCAATGAAAAAGACAACATCACAAGTTACTATAGAGAAAGAATAAAAAATCAAAGGTCTCCCTTTTTTTGCTAATTCAAAAACTCATGATTGTATAATTTAATAATACTATGATAATGATGAGGATCATATGAAAGATCAAATATATATGTAGTTGTGTAATATAAATTTTAGTCCTATTAATCTAGATTAATATTTATCTGATAATATGTTCATGTCTACTAGTCTAGGAGAATATTAGGGTAATTAATATGAAAACAACTCTAATAACGAAAAGTCATCCACTCAAGAAAAATATTCTTATGGAAAATAAAAATAAATAATGTTAGATACTCAATATCATTAACATACAAATTATATTTACAATATTATATCTTTTCATGATTCTCATATGATATAAACACCATTAAGACATTATTTTATAAAATTAAGAATGACTTAGGAACAAGAGTAGTTTTAAATTTCATCTTCTAGAAAATTTTATGGGAATAATTTAGTAAATAATGTAGATCTCTTGAATACAAGTCTCTTGCACCATTGCAATTAACAAATATCCAAGGTACACAAAATTTTATAGTAGAATTACTACTTGACAAGATCGTACTACCAACTACTAAGCACCGAGAAATAGAGTGTATTTCACATAAAAAGGAAAATAATATTGTGATTACAATAAAATCATGAGACATGATATAAATAATTATGAAACATTATAAAATCATATACAAAGATATAAGAGTGAAGCCACTATTAAGTTGATATAGGATCAATAATAAAAACTCACATTAAAATTTGAAATGACACTATTCACAACCATAAAATGCAAAATTAATAAGTATCCATGATAGGAGGTCTTAAACATTACAACATACATAGAAGGTTAATGTTGGGAACACATCCCCATTGATAAATATAAATGGGAATTCATATGCAATATTATAGCCTTATGATAGTTAGGACAAGATATCAATGGATTTAAATATATCACATATTTCATTTAATCCATTAGATATATTATTATTCCCATTTATTGTAGACCAAAATTCATTAATACATACATATGGGTCATGCCTCCTAATCATTAGGTGACCTTTATACTGGGAAAACTTACAACAAATAGATGACATACTAAATACAATATATTAATACATTTCTTTCTCACATAAAGGAAATATAATCAATATAAAAATTAATGGTAATGATACCCACAAAGAAAAAAATATTTCAAATATAATTATAACTAAAAAAAGTGGATAATTAGATAAGGTAGAAGAAACAAAAATGCACCTATGTAATATCAAGGATAATACAAAATATATTGAATTCAATGTTGGCAAGAATTATTTTTTACCTAATTTATGAGCATCAATTTTAAATATATTAAAAAATATAAAATGATCATAACAATCAATAAAATACAAAAAAAGTTAAAAAAATAAAATAAAATTTAAGACCTGAGCATAACATGAGTTTCTAGATTACATTATTTATTATGTTGTTTATTACATGTTTGGTACATGGCATATTATTTTCATATACACATGCATTTCATGATGTATATGTATTTAATTCAAAGGATATAAATTATAAATGGGTACATATATGTTGGATGTTGCATATACCTAGGTACCTTGCCACTAGTGGGAACATCTAATTCAATAGGTTACATTATCATAAGTTATATATTTATATGACATTTTTAACATGTTGAGCTACATATATTGTTTACACATGCCTTTCTAGGATATGTTATTTTACTATGATGTGATGTTGACATAAATGGATAGTGTATACTACTTATCACTTGTTATGTGCTTCATCAATTATGTTACTTTTGAATGATATGATAGTTATTATTGTCTATTGTATGCATCACCTTGGTATTGTTTATGGATATTTAGCCTTTTTAAATGGAATTTTCACCCTTTTTTGTGGTGCATAATCCTTGTTTGTTATAGCATTGATTCACCTTATTTACAGTTCATTAGCATTTCTTGCTAGTGAAATATTTATGTCCCTTATATGTTTCCACTTGGCCTTATGTGTGACATTATATCATATTATGTGACATTACATGTTGATTTTTTTGATCTTTTATGATTGCTATGTTTGTGGGTGTAATGATCCATATCACATACCTCTCCTTTTATGTATTTTACCATTATCTATTTCATGCACTTTATTAATACATAGTCTTAATTAGTGATAGTTACTACTACATTATTCATAGATACATCTATCTTGAATAATAATTTTATGCCATTGAATTATATATATTACTTATACCTTGATTCTATATAAATTACTATGATGATATAATTTCCACATGTTGACATGATTTTACATGATATCATATTTATGCAATACCTAATACAATTCACTTATATTTTGAGATGAGTGACTTGAAGGATACACCCCCCACCTTAAAATGGGGGCATTGGGATTTTTCATAGAAACTAAATCCTTCATGAGTATATTTGAGTACAATATACAAATTTTAGAGTTCATATGTGATTCAGACATCAAATTGGGATAATTATTTTTAGTTTTAAAAAATATATTTTGGGTGTATATAGGGCATATGTACTCCATTAGTGACATATTTCATTTTTATATAGAATCAAATACAGTTGGGGGCATGTGTAGGGCATAGGTACTCCATTTTATGAGAATGATATTGGTTCATGAACATATAAATTTTTTAGTTGGGCATGATGTTAGTTATTGAAAATTATTATAGTTTAAAATTGACATTAATTCAATGAAGGCATGATTCTTGTTACTACACATTTACACATTTTTCACTATTGTAGTTATTTATCAAGTATTTTTGAGTGTGGAGCAACCTTGTATCTATAAGTTTGTCTAGAGTGGTTTTTGATTCATGATTTTTGAGTTAATATAAGTTTAAATTTAGTGATACTTAATGGCCATGAAATTACCCATAAAAAAACCATTATGTTGTTCCCACATTATCATATTGGGATTAAAATATTAATATTAGATTAGTTATACGAGGGTTGGGGGTATTTATATTCCAATCCATGGTCCTTGCCTTAGTCAAATTTCATATTTGGTATTGATTTATCTCAAATTATCCATGTTATCCATGTGATTTAATAAGGAATCACAATTATACAATGATTTAATAATGACATATCATCTCTAACAAGTTACAGGACAACATGATTTATTCACATACATGTTTTTATTGGACCAGTTTGCACATTTGGAGCTTTATTCCAAATAAAAATAATGTTATATACACTTAGGTACATATTTATCCTTTTAATTTAGTATTTTAATTTCATTTTAATACTATAAATAAAGGGGATACTTTGTAGATATTAAAATCAAGTATTAGACACTATGCAATATTAATATTGACCTCTACTTATCCTACATGGCTTATGCATCTCTAAATAGCTTGTATTAACCATTAATACACACCTTAATGATGGTTATGACTCTATCCCATTATAATTTACTATTATTAATCTACAACAACCTCTCAATATATGCTAAATTAGTGAAATATCTTACCTAGATATTTCCATATCACTACATTTGCATTCTAATCTCCAGACAATGACGTTAGATTTAAATAATAACATTGACATTATTATCCTAAGGATGATATTATAATAATTTTAATAAAAAAATAAAAATCATATCATTTCCTTAGGCCAGTATTTTTTTTTGACATGTCGGTGGTGTTGAAAATTACCCAATTGAGTATATGCAAATACAAATCAAGGTCAAGCTTATTGATTTATTTGACATTCTCAACTACCTAAAAAATAAACTAAGTCACATTGATAAAATTTCCCTCATTATTTATAAATTTTAAATTAGCCACTAGATCATTCATCATCCAAGTTTGAAGCACACCAACCTAAGCCAAGAATCAACATTATCAATATCAAAGCCAAATTTATTTATGAATTCATATACTAAAAGAAAGTAATTGTATAATCACACTAATTAGATTACCTACATGTGGATTTATTTCCATCTTCAAAGTATTAAATATGTAATTAACAATAACTCATCAATGGGGGTAATTGGAATTAACTCAACCCAATTACATTTATTCACTTTTTATCACTTTTTATCCTTCAAAAGTAGACTTGGGGTTTTTAGGAAAATTAAATTATTGGAGTTAAAAAAATGTTCAATGTTCAAATATCATGTATAAATAGACATATCAGGTATTTGTAACATATTATATTATCACAAAGAATCAAAATATCCCAAGATAGTAACTTTTTCCTCAAGCCACCTATGTCTAATGAATTCACCCTAAGCCTAATATTAGTGACCCTGCATGCATAGAGACATAGTTCCATATCCAAACAAATTATAGGAACTATATATTCCATTTTATTTATCAAATCATAATCGCAATCAATAGTGAAATAATTAAGTATATTGATATTTTTAATACTTTTCAAATATAATAAATTGCATTATTAGATCCATATTAATCAATTACATTTATATTTATGATTAAATTTCATATATTACAATCTAAATTATTTATTTCATTTTATCCTATTGTGATTCACATTTATTTATAAATAAGGTTAAGCACCCCTTATTGAGGTGAGGGATGTAGCCTACAAATTACTCATCTTAAAATAAAAGAGAATACACATCATGATATATATAAATATGTAAGAATGTAAAACATTTTCTAACATTATTATATTATGTTATCCTAGAAATACTAGATCATATAAGCATCTATGAAACATGTATCCAAAGGCATATAAGTGTCATGTCAAGTATATAGGAGAACAAGGCACATAATGATAGTAATATTCATAAAATTATTGGGTAATAACAACACAAAATACACATCATATATATAATGACATCATACATAACTATAATAATTCATCATATCAATCACAACATCATAATATTCACAAAAAATTTCACACACAATGTCATGTCCATGATAAACAAAATAAATAATAGAAACACAGTTGATAACACATAATGACACATAAAGTAAGAGTCAAACATAGAATGAATCACACAATGAACTTCCAATGCCATATAGAGTCACAAATAAATATTCAAACATAAAATTAATCACACAATGAACATCCAATGTCATGTAGAGTCACATAGAAAGAGTCAAACATAAAAAGAGCCACATAATAAACCCTTAATGCCACATAGATAAGAGTCACATAGAGAAAGTAATTTAGATAAAAATTAATTTCATGTAGATTAAGTGTCATGTAGATTAGGATTCATGCATATAAGGTGTCACAAAATATAATATAAAATAAATAATCACACCATGTAACCCACAATAGTAGAAATCATGCATAAAATAAATAAGGATAATTTATACAATCATTGCATGTCATCATTAGACATATAAAAGTATAGTATCTATAGAATGTAACACTAAAAGTAGTATGAGTTAGATAAATTAATGTGTAATCAATTTAAATAGATAAATAATATCAATGAAATGGTTATATAAATATGTAACCTTTGTAAGATGTGCCATAATTTTCCCAGTGTAGGCATGCTTCCAATGTAGGAAGTTAGCCTCTAGGTGTAGGAATGTCTTGCATCTAAGTATACATGTTAAATATAAATTATATATTATACATACCACTCATATAGACCAAAAAATCCAAGTGAATATATAAACTATAAATAATCTACCATGTGTTTCATACATCATTTATTAATCATGTAAACTAGAAACACATCATGTATAGTTTTTTTTTTTTTTTTTTTTTGAATATTTATAATTAATATAATTATTAATTTTAATGGATATGAGTTATATTTATGATAACCAATGATCCCATTATTAAAATGATTAGATGTATGTCTTAGGTCAGTCATGGTGAATGTTATCTAGTGTGGGTGAGTAGTAGCATGTGTCTTAGTATCAAAATCTAGAATTTTAGAAATGATTTGATGTTATATCATATCCATCATGGTTTTCATAAACCATATGATATTGTGTATGTTGTGTAATTTTATTAACCATATTATTATATGGATTTTATTATATAGCATGAGAGTGTGACTATGCCATTATGGAACATTTGGATCAACATATATCATGAGCTTAGGATGTGATGGAATATGTAATGCCCTCTAAAATATAATAAACATATGATGTAGAGGAAACTTAAGTATTGGTATTATAGGAATATCAATTATTTTTCTATAAACTGTCTAAATAAAATGAACTTGTATAAGTTATATAACTAGTTTTAGTTTGGCCTTATGAGGGAAGGTCCATAGATGAATTAGATAATCATATAGTATACATGTAAATATAAAAACTCTAATTATATATATATATATATATATATGATTTAGGAATTGATGTAATGAATATGGTACTAAACAAATATTATGTATTCAAATACATTCTAACATTTTGAATGCTCTTATGATGGGTAGAAATAATAATAAATTTACAATACTACAAGTCCTACATTAATTCAAAATACAATAATCCCAAAAGGGTTTTGTATATTTCAATAAAATACTTTCACTATTCTTATTGTATCCATCAAGTAATTTTGTTTGTCTCCAATACTAGTAAGGAGTGTCATAGTGTAAAATGTTTCACTTGAACCATTATATATCATGACATTATGTATAGGTTGTGAGTCAATTTAAGAATTCATAAATAATGGAAGATAAAAATATTGAAGAATTACAATATAGTGATAATAGAATGTAATAATAGTCCTACATACTTGTATACTCTCAATTTTACCAATAATAGCATACAAAGGTGGCTCCTCTTCAATCCTAAAAGCACAATATGTTGGAGAATGATGTGAATTGTAAGTTATATTCACCTCAAATTTAGTGTTAGTATCTTATGTTAGTTTATTTGTAAAGGGGTCAAAAAAATATTTTCAACTTCAAATTCCCATTAAGTTGCATACTTGAATCATTTTTAGATGTATTAATATTGAGAATTTTTTCATCCACCAAATCTTGTATGTTATGTTTCAAGCTAATGCATTTATTAGTTGAATGTCCTACACATCTATGATAATCAGAATATGCATTAATTTTGAATCCCTTAAATGTTTAATTATTCATATCAACCTATTTTTTGGAAGGGGGAGATATGATATTTTACTCAAATAAATTCTATAATATATTATGAAAAGATTTAGGTAACTATTAAAATTATATTCTTTAAGGAGCATATAAGACAAGTTGATTAGTAGGTTATGGCATTGTATCAATTATAATTTTGTTGGAATTATTAGACTAATTTTATTTGGATTTTAATTTTTTTTTAATATAAAAATTTTCATCAAAATTATTAAAGGTTTGGACTCATACTTTATCTTATTCATAGTATCTTAACTTCACGATCCTTGACCATACCGCATATGTAATTAAAATATTGAAAGTTTTTGAACATAATGGACTAATTTAGTGGGAAAATTAATATTTGATTGAATGTGTATTTAAAATAATTATAAACCATAATATTTTTCATCTTAGAGAGCATAGTCTTATACCAAAACATATAATTACCAATTGGCTCATTGTATCATTGCTTTAGTTTTATAATTTGAGTGTAGGAGATCTTATCACTTATGTTAATTGAAGTGGTGCTTAGAATTTAGAAAACAAAGGATTAAATTAATGAACTAATTATAATGGGAGTTCATAAAATTATCTCAAAGTTTTATCCTTAAGAATCCATAGAAATAACTTAGTCAATAACTTATCATTGGATGCATAGTCCAAACATGCTATGTGAAAGGCTTGAAGGTGTTGTTATAGATCACCCTTAACATTATATAATTTATGATTATGAGACATAAAACCTTTATGTAATGGATAATTTTAAATATTTAATGTAAATGAATTATTTAGTAACACGTGAGAATAAGTGAAATGACCTACTCTATAAGAAGCTTGTAAAGATACATAATCATTTTTATAAGGATCTAAGCATTATCTAGAAAAACTCATGTAGAAGTATATGTTGTCATGTCAGTAACAACCTAAGGAGGTAAAAAAGTATGATGTGTAGGGATATTCATGGTGATTTTAGGAAAACCTTGTGCTCTCCCACACCATGGGTGGCATCACATGTATAATCATATGTATAAACATAAGATTAATAGCAGTATAATAGTAATCTAAACACTTATTGTAGAGTTAGCACATATAAAATATATTAGTATCATTGAAGGGATCATGTTGTTACTTAGATATGAAAACATTTAAATTCTATATCATTCCATATATAATTATGTATAACAATGCATCAAGCAAGTATGAATTTATATGAAAATATTGAGTTAATTGTTGTAGATCTACACCATCAAATCTACCATCCACATTAATTATTTCTTCCATTATGATGATGTGTTAATTATGTGAATAAGGGAAAATAAGATTTCATAAATTATATTTTGAAAAAAATAATGCATGAATATGAAACCCAAATAAGGTATAATTAAATCTTAAGGGAACCAAGGGTTTTCCATGATTGAGGAATGAAAGGTTCACAAATATTTTTTTAAATTCTTCTAGATTTAATGGTCTAAATATGATAGAAATTCAGATTGTATAATATATGTCTTAAATTAATCAAATATTAATGTACTATCAAAGTATGAAAATTTATTTAACTTGATATTTATTGAAATGACTAAGAAGATAAAATAATTTGCTTATTTTAGATTTTTTATATTGTACAATCATCAAAAATGGTCTAAAATGGGTCTATGGTCATTTTGATATAAAGGGTGTCTGTTTGATCCTACTAGGATGAGTTTGGTAATATTTGGACACTTGTTGTAATTATATACTTCTAATGTATAATACACCTAACCTTATTAGAGTGTTAGAATATTTAGTCACAAATCATTGTGTATACATGTAAATATATGTTGTATGAATTATAAGAGGCTCAGTCTTATGTGCAAGTTTATATTCACCTTCCTTCAACTTAAAACTACATTTCTAATTTTGAAACTTTATTTTAATATAAAAATGGGTTAGGATGGATGGTTTTACTTGACCTCAAACACAACACACTGAGGGATCAAACCACACATAATTCTCCCATCTAATTATGTGTGCACTCAATCAATGTTATACTAGTGTGTATTATAGTCATGTGTGTAGATTTAACACTTCAAAATATATAATATTGACCTTGAAATAGTATTAAGACTTGGATTGATGGTTTTTCCTTTATAAGTTTATAAATTTTGATGCTTTATGGTAGTTATTTAAGGATGTTTGAATGTATTACTTAGTGTAATATATTATTTATAAATAAGTTATAGATATTACTATATAAAAAAAGCTTTGGGTAATTTACATTTAAAAAACATGAAAAACATGTGGACTAACTCAAATTAATAGTTTGAATTTTGGAAAATATTTTTTAAAGAGTGCATGGATATGTTCGGCCAAGGAAGATAAGTCTAAAAATTTGATTCATCTAAATATGGTTGGATATGTTTAAGAAACATGAAATATTGATATGAGATCGGGTGATAGTCTAACTAATATGATAAGATATTCAAGTAAATACTAGGTAAATAATATGTGAATAAATATAAATAAGAAGGCAGACCTATAGGTATGTGACTAAGTATGAGATAATTTGAGTAAGAGTCATATGTGTGTGCACAATTCATGTATACTAATATTTGGTTAAAGGTGATATTTTCAAGCATCTACTACCAAATTTGAGTTTACACCCACACATGTATACCATGAAAAACATGTGAATATATAATTGATATGATCTATAATGTTTATGATAAATAACATAAATCATTCATGACACTATCAAAGCATGACATGCATAGGTCCTAATTATTTATTTTATGAATATTTCAATTTTGAATATTTTATTTTTTATTTAATGAGTTATGTGAACCTCAGAGGCCTAATATGGCATAAAATGGATGAAAAATTCATGTGGGGATTATACTAATAAGGTGGTGAGATCTAGATACACTATCTCATCAAATTCCCACATGTCATCATGATATCTCTAAACATCAATCAATTTCATCTTTCCTTTTGGTTTTTCCTAGATGTTAAGCATACACATTGAATTTTATTTATTTGTAGATGAGGGATCACCATTTTTCCTATGAAATAATATGTTATTACATATCCTTGAATATTTTAGTTTTTTATGCTCATTATTTCCATCATGTTGAATCTTGATTGTATTTATTTCATACAAGAAGGCAATGCATTTATTTAGAATATTGACTATAATCTACATCTATTGTAACCATTATTTTCCAAGTGTATACCAAAATTAATTATTAGGGTGCATAAAAAATATCAATGTATTGAATTTTTTTATCTCATAAGTGATTGATAATGTAATATGTTTGATTTATTGATCGTAATTTATACTATGTTGCAATTCATCTACATTATGACCCACACATTTTAAAAAAGTAATGTTGTACATATTTCCCCATATTATTCATAAATTTTAATCTATCACCAATAATTACCCTTAATGTATATCTAAATAGTCAATGGATCATTTTGTGGACATTTTGACTCTCTACATGTTCTATTTATATAATGTCTTCTTAGGAACTACTATAACTAAGTTTTATTATATCTAAATTACTATGATGATCCTTTTGTATTTAAATTTATGATTTTTTTGTCATGATACATAAATTTATATCTGATTCATTATTATTAACTTAATGCCTTAAAAATTATTTCCCCTCTTGATGTAATAATCAACCCATGAAATAATTTGAGTGGTAGGCAAAATAATCAAATTCTTATCAAATAACAACTACATATTTCTAAATTTATATGGTACAATATTAATATATAATTTTATATAATGTTTAGTATCCATGAGATATAAATTTTTCACTTAATCTATAAAAAACACAAGGTATTCACCTTTGATGCATTGTGCAATGTTCTATTCCTCTTGTGGTTTAATCATACTAGATTTGATGAAGTATTTAGTTCTTATAATTAAATAATATTATCATGGATTTATCTTGAAATAAGAATTTACATTTTTTTCATTATGAGTTTTATAATGGGTTCCTTCCATTTCTCCAATTTAATATAGCTCTCCATGTTCAAATCATCTTGGTACTCTCCTGGGCAAATAGGTGTAAAATTTAAATGAGACAAATACTCATCTATGTTTGTTAGATATGTATTTTCATCATATTTAATTTTTTATTCTTTCATGAATATCATATAGATATTCTATAAATTTAATAATAAGTGAACATCTCATATCTTCTCTTTATATGTGGCATTATTGTATTGTGTTATTTTTTCTCTTCATTGAATGATGTACTTGGATTTGGATATTTTTTATTAACTTTTGTTGACTCCCTAAATTAAATATATATATTATTTTTTTGATATTATTTATGATGGTGGGATTATGTTCAAGTAAAAATCATTAGATTTTTGACTACATCCATCATTAGTATTTTCCATTTCTAATACTTTAGAGTTGTATTATTTATAGGACATGTTTGCAAATATCCCTTATGTAAAAAATATAAACACTGATGTAAGGTATATGGAAAAATTTACACTACATGAATCCATGGTATACATAATAGTAGGCTATAATTTAAATAATTTGGCATCATGTGAAACATAGTAGATATCATCATTTGTCCCACTTTCATATCCAAAGTAATTAATGATAACACGTAGTGAGAAACATTATCAAAACCTGTTATATTCTTATATTATTTATGAATAGATTCCATATTTATACCAATTTTTTATTGAAATGAAATGTTGAAAATTTTTAATCTAGATCCATTATCTATTAAGACACACTTTATTCCTTTATTTAATATTTGTACTTAACTGGGCAATGGGAGATTTTGATCTAAATCAAGTTGAATAGAAAAATACTCACTATTTGATGGTTATAAACATTTGTAATTCCAACATGGAATTTATTTTTGAGGGTCAAAATTTATGAATTTATGAAACCTAATTGGTCCATCTACTTGACTCTAAAAACACAATCTGAAGGCTAGATGTAAATTTTATGATTCAAAGTTTCCATAAACTTATTCGCATGTTTCAAGTGTTTTTAAAATGTTTTGATGTATATTAATATGGAATAAAAAACCAAGACATATTTTTTCAAAATGGCTGAAATTATGAATTCATCAAACTCAAAAAAAAATATGGTGCATTTGTTAGGCGAAATAGAATCAACATAAATTCATAGCAGCATCATAGGTTCTAAAATATTTTTTATATATATCCTCATCGCTAATTTTGATTTGTAATAACCTAATGAAATTAATTTTGTTGTAAAATATGAAAAATTATTTAATTCATCTAAAAATATCAATTTAAATAATAAAAAATTAATCTATGGTGTTGTATATAGTAAGTTCCTTATAGTTGGACACATGTATCAGGTTTAATTCTTTTCATGTACATCACCATTAGAGAGAAATAATCACACTAGATAGTTTAGATATTACCTATCTTAATAATCTCATATACCATATTATCAATCTCACTCTTAAATACATATGGTTACATGTAAGGTCTAGTGTTGGTTGGTTATATCCTTGGTACTAGTTTAATGGCATGATCATGATCCATTTTAGTTGTAATTATTTCAACATATCTCCTAAAAGCCTTGAAATAACATAAATAATTTCCTATATATTTAATAATATATACACCTATTATATATGTGTTTCTAATGAAAAAAGTTTCACCATAGACCATTCCACTCCCTTTTTAATAATATTTTACATCTAATGGGAGTTAACCAACTACAGGGACTTTGCATACAACTTGCTTAGTTAAAATTTCATTCCATATAAATTAATACACATGGAATACTCATTAAAATACATTTAAATAAATCCCAAGATATTGAGACATTTCACTTCCAATATAATGTCTACTTTGATGGCAATGGTGAACCTAGGAAAATCTTGCAGGTAGTTTTAGATGGTGAGTTTAATACTATTGCATTTACATAAAAAATTGAAAATACCACCACATGCATTCATGAAATAATATTTTGGTGTTTGATAAACAAAAAATTTAAATCATGCCACCATATTATTTTTGATAAATTTGTGAGCACTTCCTAAGTCAATAAATATTATTACCATCTATTTTTGCAACAAACCCACAACCTTGAGTATTTATGAGTGATAATTCCTAAAAGTGTATGGAAATAGATAATTGGTTCAGTATCTCTTGAATCCTTATATGGATGAACAACCTATAATTATAATTATTCATCCTATTCTTCTTTAATTCTTCCTTAAATATATAACATCTTATTTTCAACACATTAAAGTCATTGGTTGTATTTGTTATCTGTTGAGGTCAACATACCCCCATTTCTAAAAATTGGGGACCCTTATGTCAAATCATGCAATTTGTGCCTTGAAATTGAAAATTCACTTTATTAGAGTGTCACTAACATGTTTTCACATTATTTATATTTGAATATCATCCACACCATGGTCTGGGTAATTTATTTGTTCATGATTCTACTTTAATCTTGTCTAAGGTACTAACATTGAATATTTGTGTTTTAGGTTACAGGTTTAATGGAGCCCATATGAGAATGAAAATGCTTATCATTTTTTAATTCAAAATTTAATTGATCTTTTTTAACTAGCCTTGGTCTATAATTGATTAATATTTTAAAACCCTAGCTTGATGTTTTACCTAGACGTTTTAATTCAAATTTAAATCTGACGAGAGATTTTTATGTGGGAACCTTTTAAATAGTGTTATGGGTTTGGTTTATTTTTATTTCTCAAGGATTATTCATGTTTTTTAAACATTACCAAACCTTATTATAACATCCATCCTTAGTCCCTTTTATGTTGTGGGTCCATTTTTGGTCTTTCTATTATTTGTAAGGTCATTTTGTTATATGTTTATACCTTTTGAGCATGCCTTTTCAGGATTTTCCTTTGGAAATTTGTCCCTAAGGATTTAAACTTAGGGGTTTATGTTTTGGATATTTTTTTCAATAATTCTTTTGATACTTATGTAATATGTATATTCCTTTGGACTTATCTATGTTAGAATAATTGTTTTAGACATTTTCTCTAAAATAATTTCCCCGCAGACCAATTCTATCAAGTATTTTGTCTAAAAAAATTTCCCTTTGGCCTCTTTAAAATTTCAATTCAATGTATTTATTTTATACTTATTATTTTTAAGTGACCCTTTGAGCTTTTTGTTTTGGAAATTTTTTCTGACACAAAAATCTTGAAATAAATTATCTGCAACTCTTTTGAAAGTGACCTTTGCCTTAACCAAATTATCCTTCAAATTTTTTTTAAGGGGAATCTTATCTTCAAATGCCTTTCAAGATTTTTTAAATGGTCATTTTCCTTCCTTAATTATCCTTCAAATTCTTAAAAGTGCCCTTTGGGCTTTGTGTAAAGTACACTTTGGAAGTTTTGAAATGGATATGTACCCTCCGAGATTCCCATCCAAGATTTTTGAAATAGTCCCTTACCCTACCGAATTACCTTTTGGCCTTTTTGAAAGTGCCCTTTCCCCATAATAATTTCCATTTGGGATGTTTTTCCCATGCCTATTCCCTACCAAGTGTTTATTTCATGGCCATTTTAATATCTTATCCTAAGACTTTGGATTGAAGCCTTATTATTTTCAAAGTGAGATGGGAATATTAATATGAGGCTTTAGCTTAAGTTCTTAATATTTACATGTCCTAACTTAAATATTTTATATTTTTCTACTATAACTGATCTCACTTGGATTAGTGGACACGTTTTAATGATCATGGCTTCACCCCTTCCAATGTTGCTAAAACTTGTTACTTATGATTCAAGATCAATGGGATATCATTTGGGGATAATCATGCTTAATGTTTAAGATGATATTTATTTGTCTTTGGTTAAATGTTAATTGGATCCATGTTTAATCCATGCCTAATGTTTTAACATAGGTCCCCTTTTGAAATGAATTCAAACTTACATGGGGATAATTATCATACCATGGACTTAGCTTAATTTTTATCCTAAGTCTTGGTCATGTTTTTTTAACACAACCAAACCTTAAGCTAAAAATTTTAGCTTGGTTTAAATAATTTCATGGTCCCTTTATTATAAATATTAGCCTAAAATCCTTATCCTAAGGTTCATTCTATTTATCAATATGATGAAAACATTAGGCTATGCCTTTAAGCTACATCCTTTTATTTTGGAAGGGTCATTTTATTACATTTATAACCCTAGCCCAAAGTCTTTATGTTGAGTCCTTTTAAATTCATGAGGCTTTATAAATTTTGTTAAAAAATTAGCTTAATTTTTATCCTAAGTTTCAAGCTTAAATTTTGTTCATCTATGTAAGATTGATGGCCTACGGTTAATTAGATAGATTTGATTGAATGAAGCATATATAGTCAAATTTTCAACAAATCCCTCGACACAGTGAGAAGGTGAAAAGTGTTGTCATTGCAACCAAATAATAATGAACAACCAATAGTAGTCTATTATATGAATCATGATCAAATGACTCGTGTGCACTTGGATGGAATAGATCTAACAGAATGAGTTCAAGGTTGAAAAGTCAAGCAGTGATCCCAAATTTAAATCCCAAGCGAGTTTAGATGATTGATGATACATATTACAAGTACACATCCAATTGAATGGAGAAAGGTCAATGAATACTTTTCAAATGAATATCTAATTTAACATGAGACTACCACATGTAGAAATCACATGAGCTGATGAAATTGATAGATGTAAAACTTAAAAGGCCTATAAGACTACCAAGTGGCACAACCTTGAGGCCTAGTATAGATTAAATCTTGAGCACCTTTTATAAATCAGTGAACATAATTGATCCATGCAAAATAATCTAATGATATGAGGCAAAACTAACTTTTCAAAGGATATAGAGCTTTTTGGTGATACAAAGACATAAATGAACATGTTCAAATATAGTCCAAGCTTTCAAGTTCAACATAAAGATGCCATTAAAGATTCTTGTGAACTTACTTGAACATTGAAAGGGCCCTAAAAAATGTATGAAAGTACTTAATGGCATCATATAAGTGTCTTCTCAAAGATAAATTGACTTATAATCCTTTATTTGGAAATTTAATGAGATCTAGAGTAATGACAACCTAAAAGGATGTTTATAGTGACGAGATTCACAAAGTCCATCTAGAATGGACAAAATATGATCTTCATGATATGATTCTTTACTTTGAATAATCTTTGGGATTTCATTGATTAATTTAATCCCTATCTAAAACATGTATAACCTTAGTCTTATAATGATTAGCTTAAATTTTCTTTAAAGGGGATTCAAATTTACATAGGAAACATTTTATTATATACTTAGTTTTAAAAACTTTAACTTAGGTCCTAGTTGTATTTATTAATAATGCTAAGGCCTTAATCAAAAGTCTTTTTTTATGTCCCTTATGTTTTAAATTATCATGCTTTTACCCCATCCAAGGTTGCTAAAGATTATTTTCTTGTGTTTTGTAGGTTCAGTGGAATTTCACTTGGAGGATGAACATGCTTAGGGTTTTATACTTCAATGTTAATTTGATTTCTTACTAGCCTATGGCCTATCAAATATTAATTATATCTATTTTAATCCATGTTTAAATCTCTATTCTAATGTTTTGTGGGGTCCCTTTTATTATGCTTTAGACTTAACATGAATCTTCATAACCTAAAATGTTAAATAACGTTTAATAAACATGGAATAAGGCCATAGTATAAAATTTTTATGCTGAGTTCTTTATGTCCCTCAAACCTTGTATAAACACCGTGCATCTCTTTAGGATCAACGATAAACATTTTATTACATGAAAATGATATGACAATGTGTGTTAAGTCAACCTTTAAATAAAGCTCTAGTATTAATGTAGTGGTGATGGGTGTCACTATTTCATTAAAAGGATATTGAGCATCTAATGGTGATCCACCTCTCAAATTGAGATCCAATGACATGCAATATCTTAGATGAGGAGGATCCAATGGATCAAGATCAATGAAGGCTTTTCAACATAGCCAAGATGAACACGGTAATGACACATATCATAACCATAAGAAATATAATAGAGACATCCAATGGTGGTTAACTCTAGAGACTGAGATCAATATCCTAAACTAATCCATGAGAATAGATCCAATAGTGCAAATCAAAGCTAAATTTTCAAATATATTAGATCCAATAAAATATTTAGGAGAAATATGCCATGGTGAAGCCACATGGGTTTAAAATGATAGAGTTAAAGATCTATAGGACTGGGTGATGCAAAAAGATGAACCAAAAAATAATCAAACACATGGAACTTTTAATTTCATGCTCACAAATGCCATTAAAGTGTTGGTAAGACCCCCAAAAAAACCTAAAAAAATATAGAAGCATCAGTGTGACCATGTATTCACTATAATCAAGCTAAAAAGTTGAATAGCAGTCTATGCAAAAATATTTTGATCCATAAAGGAATTATAATCCACTAGTGAAAACTTAATAAACTCATATCCATGACATTCCAAGAATATATTTCAAGGGAAAATATGGATCTCTATGTGATTTTAGAAGTAGAAAGTAAAGAAAAAGAAGTGATAAAGATCTTAGAGGCTAGACATACCAAGAGGATGAAAGTTTTAAGGAACTTGTCTAATTTAAAATTAGTAGTTGGGTAGCATCAATGAACAACAAGGACCTAATAGAAGTAATTATAGAGCACTTCATCATATAGTAGGTCCCAAAGTTAGATGATATAAGAATATTCTTTTTGTAACCAACATTAGAATATTCTTTTAAAGAGCACATAGTAGGTCAGTTCATTAGAAATGATCATTTATTCTAAAATATAATAGAAAAGACACCTATCCCATACACTGGTATAAATGTAATTAGATTAGGACTGACTGGCATGTTGCCTTGTATCTTAAAATGAGCATTGTAATTTGTAAAGAGGGGGAGTTTTTGAGCTAAAAATTAGTGTAAAATTTGAATAACTAATGCAATCAAGGAATTATAAAAGATTCTCTCATCTTGTTTGTGTGAATTATTATAATGTTTCTCTCTCACTTGTATGTTCTAAATTTTAGATTTGAATAGTTCTCATATATTCTTGGTTTGCACCTTTTAATGCATAATTATCAAATTGTGCTTATGCTATGATAATTAAAGGTTCTCTAGTTTACTTCATTTAATTTTCTCTACATTTGTAGGTGTGCATAAGATATCTAATTATAGGGGTAAATGTTTAAAGTAAGCTTGGTTCTTATTTGCATTAATTTTCACATTCCTTAGAAGTTTTTCTGATGTGTGGTGAGATTTGAGTTTAATATATTTCATATCATAAATTGGTTTTAAGTACATGTCTGGATAATATTTGAACTTTGTCATGATGTTTGGAATGAAGATCAACAACAACATAGTTTCTCTCTTCCCTACCCTTCCTTTTGCTTCTTTTTTTAATCAATTCACTTTAGATTAAAGCTTCATATTATATGTCCATCTTGGTTTATATTTAGAATTAGAATTGAGCATAATTAACCTTAATTATCATAGATCATCTTCTTATTTATAAATATTTATAGGCCATAGTGGCTTCTAACCACCAACTAATATAAATATTGTGAAACAGTCATTTGTCCTACTTCTATTCCATCATAGATAATAGGATTATCACAAAATACAACTCATGATCTAAATTTATTAAATTATAAAATGAGAAGTGTTTCTTAAGCACTCTAATCACCTTGTGATACATATTTAGTCATCAATAGGGCCAGCTTCACTAGTGCTAGAAGGAGGACCAATTTCTTTGTAGATATGTAGTATATTTGTTTGTTTTTTTGAATTTTATTTAAAGATCACTTCACTCTTTTCATATTTATGTTTTTTTAGTATAATAGTGTAAAGGTTGGTGATCTTCATGGTTTCATACCAATCTTTATGCTTATTTATACAAATATTGATAATCTTTGAAGACATATGTTGAATTATGGTAAAGACATATGTTGAATTATGGTTAAAATTATGTTAGTAATAGTTATTTTGATCAAAGATTATTATATCCTTTACTCAATTGAGTTCATTTTAGCTTAAATAATGTAAAGGTCAATATTAATTATGTATTTGGATATATTTTTGAGTTGAACTAATTAAATATTACCATCTTTTGTCATCTTTATGTGAATCTTTGAAAATTTTGCTTAATGTGAATTTCTAATCATTATTCTCTACAAAGATAGGATTAACAAATCATATTTAAAATAGGATTAGAAATTTACAGGATAGAATTACCAAGAATTAGAACAAGGTCATGTTCAGAGACTAAGGAACCTATGATGGAATTAGAAGTCCATAAATGAGCTAAGAAGGACAAAGGTAAGCACATGCTTTCAAAGTCATTACCAACTTCACCAATTCAGGGGTGCTCGCATATTCAATCCTAATCAAGTTATGGCTTGGATGGGTGACTCTTCTATCAACATGCTAGATGTGGTACATGACCTTCCTCATAACCCTAAAAAATATTTTCCAACATTTAGTCCTAATAATATTTTAACTATATAAGAACATATTAAGTCATTTAAAGATACTTTGAGATTTTTTAATGTCACTCATGATGATGTAACATGTAGATTATTTAATTTCACTTTTAAATATGATGGCTATGAATGGTTTTTAAAGTTACCTAAGAATTACATTACAAGTTGGGTTGATTTTAACAATGTTTTCATTGAGTAGTTTGGCAAAATTATTAGTCCTTGTGTCTTGTACCAGCAATTCACCATGATTAAGAGGGATGAAAATGAACCTATAAGAGAATTTATTGATAGGTTTCAAAATATGTATATCCAAACCATATATCCTTACAATCCTAATGAAACTTTGGCCTTAGAAATATATAAGGATGCCTTAGATCCTATTACTTGTGTTTTTATAAAGAGAGTTGTTGGACCCATAAACACATTAGATTTAGCTTATATCAAGGCTATGATTATTAATGACTAGATATAGCCCCAATGCCATATGGATTACTCTATTCCCAAATTTAAGCCACATTTACCTACCTTGAATTTCTTCCCTAATAACAATCATAACATACCTACTTTGAACCAAATCCTAACGTTGAACCAATTACCTTAGTCATGCTCATCCTACTCAAAACTTAGGATTATTGAACACTATTATAAATGGATTTAATCCAAGTAATTAAAAGTCTTTAGTAACAACCAATAGTACTAATAACAATTAGGTTCATAAATTTTAGGTTCCCAAAAATTAAAATGACTCTATCTTAAAGATGGTCCAAAATTTAAGTACTAATTTTCTTTAATTATAGAAGCAAGTTGGTAATACTAGAGAGAGCTTGGGTAGGAACTTTGCTTTCAAAAGATTAAATAGGACCATTAATAGGTTCTATAATGATAGTTATAAAAATAATAAGAATAATGAGTCATCCATTAATAGTAAAATAATGCATATAAATCTTATTGATATTACCTTACTTGGTTATTGCAGAGTACATTACACTTCTAGACATGATGAGATAGATTACATTGAATTATATAAAGATTTTGAGGCCTTTTAATAATATTGGGACACATTTTAAGTGGTTCCTAACAAAGATAATGGTGAAATTATATTAATATCTAAATTAAATGACCAAGCCTTCATGGTGGAGACATTTGACTTCCCTTTCTAAGAAGACAATGAACTTGATGATATTCGTGAATAAGTCCATGATTTTCAATAGTTACTAAATAAAAGCTAAACTCTAAGGAAAAGAGAGAAAAATAATCCCTTGACTAATTTAACACCAACAAACAATTGTGAAACTCCTCTGGATACTACCTTAGATAGTAACTTAGAGCCTCCAAAGGGAAGTACTTCTAAACATTATCCTGATGCATCTAATTATTCCAATAGGATGGGGTATAATATTTTGGAAGACATGAAAATTAAGGATAACATGGAATTTCAAGAGGTGGTGTAGATCACTGATTAAAGAGACCTATTATTGGAGTATTTTTCTAAAAATCTTGGTAGGCCACCCAAAACAAACAATGCCAATATTGCTATGTATAAAGCTAGGATAGAATCCCCACCTTTCTTGCTTACTATTAGAATGTTTGGTAAGAATTTACATAATTTTTTATTATATTTTTGGAGCATCCACAAACATCATGCTAATAGGTATTTATAAACAAGTTGGTTTGACTCATTAAATTTGATAGAGTTGTTACTCAATTAGATAAGTCTAAAGTCAAAGTAATTGGGGAATTTCCAAATGTTCATATGCATCTTGCCTTTGAGCCAAGGGTCCAACAATTTATTGACATCCAGGTGGTGGACATACTTGATGCTTATGGAATATTATTGAGTAGAGAGTGGATAAAGGCCCTAGATGGATATGTGTCCACTAAATATTTTCATTTATGGCTGCCATGGAAAGGAGTCCCAAATCATATTAAAGTGTAAAAAGAACCTCAAATGAAGCACATGGTCACATATTATAATGTTATGAATGAAAGGGTTAACATGCTATACTCTGATGAGACTAAAATGATGCATTTTGAATTAGGAGTGTATACTATCAAGACTTATAAGGTATGTAGTTCTAAGACATCTCATTCTGTACTTAGAATTTATAAATTATATTTTTATGGTGTTAGGTGTAAGTTTGGATCTAGAGTAGGAATTGTTCTAACCAATCCTATTGGGAAAGAACTAAAATCTACTTATAGACTTTAGTTTCTTTGCACAAATAATCTTTCAAAGTATGAAGATTTGATCCTAGGATTACAATTTTCCATTAGGAATAAGGTTAAAGAGATTTTGGTTCATGGTGACTCAAAACATGTGGTTAATAAGGTGAGGAGTAAACACCAATGTAAATTTTCATATCTCAAGAGATATAATTTTAGAGTCTAGGATTGCTAGAATATGTTGATGTATTCAACATTATTTCCATCCCTAGGGAGGAGAACAAGGATAATGGTGAACTTAACTTAGTTGTATCCAATCTTATGTCAAACCGTGACTCTCAAAACTTTATCATCGAGCTTGTTCTATGTCCTTTAGTCCTAGATAACATAAACCATCTGTATATTTTTAATGATGACCAATAGATCCTATATTTCATGACCAAGTCAAGAGTATTTAAAGCCCATGTCATAGATGAGGAAAATGAGAGTACTCTTGAATAAGATGGTAGGTTTGATAAAAAATTCATTTAATTTAGTAACAATAAAATCCCAAAAGGCATGATTGCCTTGGAAAGGTTATTAGTTCAAGATAAACTAGATAAAAACACTAGAATACCCAAGGCAAGTGGGAAGGATTATAAGGCAGTTAATCTTGTACCTCAAGATCAATATCATCTAGATAATATTGGGATAACATGTATGAGTATTGAAAATGAAAAGGCCATATACTTGCTTACAAACTATAAGGACATAATAGCATGGTCCTATGATGACTTGAAAATTTTTGATCCAAAATTCATCACTCATACCATACCCTTGAAGGAAAATTGCAAACCTTTCAGAAAAAAGAATAGACATATCAACCCCATTTTAGAACCTATGATTTTCAAAGAAGTAAAAAGGTTATTAGATGCTAAGATTGTATTTCCCATTAACCACTATACTTGGGTTGCCAATTTAGTCCCACTATATTTGGGTTGAAAAACATTGTGCATTAATTTTAGGAATCTAAATAAATCATTTAAAAAAGAAAACTATCCTTTTCCTTCTCTAGACCAAGTTATACAAAGTGTTTATGGTTATTTTATGATGTCCTTTCTTAATGGATTTTTAGGGTATAGACACGTACTAATACACCAAGAAGATAGGATGAAGATTGTTTTTACTACCAAGTGGGGCACATTTGTATATAAGAGGATGCCATTCAAATTGATCAATGCAAGGGCAACATTATAAAGGGCCATGTATCATGATTTCCAAGGTATGATAGGTAAATGAACTATTATATACATAGATGATCTGAATATTTTTTCTAAAAATAGGGAGGACCATATCATGCATTTACAATATGTATTTGAAAGGTGCATAAGGTATGGGATTTCACTCAACACAAAAAAAGCTATTTTTTGTGTTACTAAAGGAATGTTGATAGGACATGTTCTCACTAAGGAGGGAATCTCCATAGATCCAGATAGAGTAGATTCCATATCAAAAATATAGCCTTCTAATAGTAGAAAATAATTGAAATCATTATTTGGGAAAATTAATTTTGTAAGAAAGTTTATTTCTATATTTGTAGAAATTAGCAAGCCATTAAATGATATGCTAAAGAAAGATGCCAAAATCAAATAGCACGAGGAAAACAAAAAAGTTTTTAAGGACATCAAGGAAGCAATGAGACAAGCTCCATCATAATAAGTCTATATTTCTCCAAGGGTTTTTACCTTTATTTATTTACTTCTAATCACACTATTGCTATAATTTTAACTCAAAAAATTGATGGATGTGACCATACAATTGATTTCATAAGCACAAATTTTAAAAATGTTGAGTTAAATTATTCTTTAATTTACAAACAAGCATGTGTATTAGTTAACGTAATGATGAAGTTTACGCACTACATTCTTAGGAATAAGGTGCATGCTATCTCACTAGACCTACCACCAAGCTCATGTTGAGTAAAAAAAAACTATGAGAAATGAGAGGTAACTAGATTTTTATGCTACAAGAATATGACATTGAAATGAAGAAAACAAAATTGGTAAGGGTCCAAGGTCTAATTCAATTGATTGCCAATTCTAACCCCAAGCTAAGTGTCATGTAAGTTGTACAACAAAGTTTTTAGTCTAATGATTAGGATAACCCTATTATCCATCTACTAATTGATGGAAATTGTCTCAAAGGGTTGAATAGGGAGAAAAGAAGAGCCCTAAGACTTAAGGTATCCCAATACCTGATAAAAGATTGAATGTTGTATGGAAAAAACTTTGAAGGCATTTACTTGAGGTGTGTATCCAAAAAAAGTAGCTAAAATCATTAGCACTTCTCATGAGAAGCTAGGAAGTGGACATCCACCTAGAAGGAAAATATCTCACAAAATCCTTATAGATGGTTACTACTATCCCATGATCTTCAAGGATGCCCACAAGCACATAAGATAGTGCCATTAATGTCAAGTCTTCATCACAAAAGAGCCTAAGGCAGCCATGCCACTACAACCATTTATGATAGACAAACCTTTTGCTTAATGGGGACTAGATTTCATGGGGTAATCAACCCCAATTCATTAGAAGGTCACAAATATGTTCTAACTACTACTGACTACTACACCAGATGGATTGAGGTAGTGACCACTAAAAAGTATAGGACTGAAAAAGTGGTCACCTTTCTAAAATAAAACATATGTACTAAGTTTGGAACACTAGTGTCTTTAGTATGTGATAATGGATTAGTTTTTATATCCATTGAGATGATGAAATGGGTATATGATAATAGCATCATTATCAAGTTCTAATCCAACCATTATCCTTAAGGTAATGGGGTATCTAAATCTACTAATAATAACTTGATTAAGGTAATAAAAAAATCTATAGTAGGACAAGCCTAGGACATAACACAAGATTATCAAATATGCCCCATGGGTAGGTAGAAAAAGGGTCAAGCAAGATAAAAAGAATCACACTTCCTAATGGTATATGGCCAAGAACCCATATTCCCCATTTCACTCAAGCTACCAATATATGAGTTCATGCAAGAAGTATATGGATGATGACCAAGAATTGGAAAATTCAAGGTTGTTGGACATTATTCAAAGGGAATATACTAGAGAAGAGGCTTTTTCCAACTTTAGCAAATACCAAACTATGGTGAAGAGGTAGATTTATAAGTGATAAAAGATAAAGGTGTTCAAGCGAAGGAGATTTGGTTCTCCTTTAGGATAAGGCATTCAAACCCAAGGGTAAACATGGAAAATTCACACCTTTGTGGATAGGCCCCTATAAGATTGTCAAAATACTTGGAAACAACACCTTCAAGTCAAAGGACCTACAAGGATTTGAATTCACATTACCCAATAATGGGTAGTACCTTAAGTATTAATTTTTTACTACTCCCCCTAGGGTCTTCATGGAATAAATTTTAAGAATGGTTAGAGTTAGAGTAGGTAGGCTAGATTAGCTTCTTTATATTCCTTCCTTCATGTCCCTTGTTTATATATATGTTTTCATATATTTGTTTGATTTTCCTTTTATTTTTTATTTCTTTATTTTTTGTTCTATGTTTTCTTTCCCTGTGTTGTTACTTACTTCTAACAAGTCCTTTTGGATAGATTTCAGCTCAAAGTTCAAAAAACTTAAGAACTCTAGAGTTTAGGAATGTAGGTATAACTCAACATTTGTCAATCATGGATCTAAAATATAAAGATTAATGTTATAGTTAGAAAATCTTGTAAAAACTAATGGATAGGTTAGTTATTTCATAAGGTTTTAAACCTTGTTTTGATCTAAGCTTGGATTCAAGAAGAGTTGCACATATGGGATGAAAGCTTGAATTATTAAAACACAGTCATGCTTGCACTTAATAAACATCTTTGCCTAGGATAAAGGTTGAAACCATAGGTGATTGTTTGAGGATCAAAAATTTGACCAAATACTTAAACTTGGATGACCTGGTTCCTAACCTTTGCTAGAAAGATAAAATGATCTAAAAATACAAAAATTAGAGCTTATTTCAAAATCAAAAAAAAATCCAAGCAAAGGTGATTCTTGTAATCTCCATCATACTCATGCTTACACTTAAAAAACATCTTTAGCTGGGATATTTTTTGAAACCATAGATGATTGTTTGAGGATCAAACATTTGATCAAATCCCTAAACCTGGATGACCTAGTTCCAAATCTTTCCTAGAAAGTTAAAATGATCTAGAAATACAAAAATAAGAGCTTATTTCAAAATCAAAAGATTTCCAATCAGAGTTGATTCTCATAATCTCCATCAAGTCTATGGACACCTAGATAGTAGTGGATCAGAGCCTTGAGTAGAGCCAAAGGTATCTCTATCAAGGATATGGATGCTTAGCTAGCAATAGAGTAATGCCTAAGCCTTCCTTGAGCTAAATCATGGTTCTTAATGAATATCCAAACATGTTGTAAGTCAATGTTAATGATTAAAGGCATGAAATATGGAAGTTAATCCCTAAATCCCATGGAAAATTATAAGTGGAATCAAAGCACATGCATAACATGATTGGGTTTTGATATTTGATCCTAATTCTATAGGCACAAAACCTATTTTTAACCATGAACTGATCTTGATAATGGTATTGATCAAGTGGAATAGGTAATCTATTTATTTTTTTGAACTAGAGTCTCTAAATTCTAACATATTGATATGTTTCCCTCATAAGTCACCATTTGTTGAGTTCAACATACCCCCATTTATGAAAATTCGGGGACCTTGTGTCAAATCATGCAATTTGTGCCTTAAATTTAAAAATTTACTTGATCAGAGTGTCACTAGCATGTTTGCACATTTTTTATATTTGAAGATCATCCACACCATGGTTTAGCTAACTTATTTGTTCATGATTCTACTTTAATCTTGTTTAAGGTTCTAACATTGAATATATGTGTTTCAAGTTACAGGTTTAATGGAGCCCATCTAAGAATGAACATGCTTAGGGTTTTTTTGCTTCAATGTTTAATTATTCCTTTTTAACTAGCCTTGGTCTATAATTGATTAATATTTTAAAACCCTATCCTGATGTTTTACCTAGACTTTTTAATTCAAATTTGAATCTGTAGGAGATTTTTATGTGGGAAAATTTAAAATAGTGTTATGGGCTTGATTTATTTTTACTTCTTAAGGCTTAGTCATGTTTTTTAAACATGACCAAAGCTTAGTCTAACATCCATATTTAGTATTGTTTATGTCCTAAGCCCCCTTTTTAGTCTTTTTATTATTCACAAGGTCCTTTTGTTATATGTTTCTACCTTTTAGGCATGTATTTTTGGGTTTTTCCTTCAAAACTTTGTCCCTAAGGAATTACCCTTTGAGTTTTATGTTTTGTATCTTTTTCTCAAGAATTATTTTGGGATTTATGTAATTAGTCTATTCCTTTGGACTTATCTATGTCAAAATATTTGTTTCAAACATTTTGTTTGAAACAATTTCCCTACAGACTTATTCTATCAAGAATTTTGTTTGAAAAAATTTCCCTTCAGCATCTTTGTAATTGACCTTCGATGTATTTATTTTAGACTTATTATTTTGAAGTGACCCTTTAGGCTTTTTGTTTCAAACATTTTATCCAACACAAAAACCCTAAAAAAATTGTCTAGAACTCATTTGAAAGTAACCTTGGACTTAACTAAATTATCCTTTAGACTTTTCTTAAGGGGCACATTATCTTCAAATTTTCCCTTTAGGGTTTTTGAAATGTTCCTTTTCCTTCCTCAATTATCCTTTGGATTATTGAAAGTGCCTTTTGGGTTTTGTGTAAAGTACCCTTCAAAAGTTTTGAAATGGACATGTTTCCTCTTAAATTACCCTTCAAGATTTTTGAAATAGTCCCTTACCTTATCAAACTCCATTTTGGCCTTTTTAAAAGTGCCTTTCCTCCATGAAAAGTGCCCTTTATAAATTTTATCTCAATCCTATGCCCTAAAAAGTGTTTTTGCCATGACCAATTTAATATGTTATCCTAAGACTTTTGATTGAAGCCTTATTTTTTTTTAAGTGAAATGGGAACATTAATCTGAGGCTTTAGCTTAAGTTTTTATTATTGCTATGCCCTAACTTTAATATTTACTATTTTTCTATAGGAATTGATCTCTCTTGGATTAGTGGACATGTTTTGGATGATCATGGCTTCACCCCTTCCAATGTTTCTAAAACTTGTTGCTTATGATGCAAGATCAAAGGGATACCATTTGGGGATAATCATGTTTAATGTTTAAGCTGATCTTTATTTCTCATTGGTTTAGTATTAATTGAATCCATGTTTAATCCATGCCTAATATTTTAACCTAGGTCCCCTTTTGAATTTAATTCAAACTTGCATAGGGATAATTATCATACCATGGACTTAGTCTAATTTTTATCCTATGGCTTGGTCATGTTTTTTAAATAAAACCAAACCTTAAGCCAAAAATACTAGCTTGGTCTAAATAATTTCATGGCCCCTTTGTTATAAATCTTAGCCTAAAATCCTTATCCTAAGGTTTATCATATTTATCAATACAATGAAAACATTAGGCTATGCCTTTAGGATACATCCTTTTATTTTTGCAAGGTCCTTTTATTACATTCCTAACCCTAACCCAAAATCTTTATGTTGAGTCCTTTTAAATTCATGGGGTCCCATATATTATGTTCAAAACATTAGCATAATTTTTATCCTATATTTCAAGTTTAACTTTGATTCATCTATACAGAATCAATGACACATGGTTAATCAGACAAATTTGATCAAAAAAAGCATATACAATTAAAGTATCAACAAAGCCCCTGACACAAAAATAATTTGACAAGTGTCATAGTTACAACCAATGAATAATAAATAACTAATGGTGTTCTATTCCATGGATCATGATCAAAAGACTCACGTGCACTCAAATGGAATAGATATGATGGAGTGATTTCAATGTTGAAAAGTCAAGCAGTGGTCCCTAGCTTAAAACCCAAATAAGTTCAGATGATCAATGGCACACATTAAAATGTACACATTATATCAAATAGATCAACATAAATAAATACTTTTAAAACAAATCTCTAACTTAGCATAGGACTTCTATGTGGTGAAAGTGTGTGAACTAATAGAACTAATATATGTAGAGAGTAGAAGGCCTATAGGACTTCCAAGTGGCACAACCTTGGGGCCTAATAGAGATTAAAGCTTGAGAACCTTTAGAGATCAATGAACAATGTTGATTAATACAAAATTATCTTACAATGTGAGGCAAATTTGAATTTTAAAAGGATAGAGATCTTATTGGTGATACATAGACATAAATAAACATGACTAAATATAGTTTAAGCTTGAATATTGAACACAAGAATGTCATTAAATCTTCTTGCAAACTTGATTGAACATCAAAATGGCCCTAAAAATGTATAAATATCCTAATTGCATCATTAAGTGTCTACTCAAAGATGAATCAATTCAAAATCCATTAGTGGGCAACTTAATGAGATCTATAACAATGGTATCCTAGAAAGATGTTTCCAGTGACATGATTTATGAAGTCCATTCATAATGGAAAAAATATGATCATGATTTGATTATTTACTTTAAATAATCCTTGGGATTTGATTGATTAATTAAATCCATATCTAAAACATGTATAACCTTAATCTTATAATGTTTAGCCTAGGTTTTCTTAAAAGATTATTCAAATTTATGTAATAAGCATTTTATTACAGACATAGTTTTAAAAACTCTAACTTAGGTCCTAGTTGTATTTATTAATACTTTTAAGGTCTTAATAAAAAATATTTTGCTATGTACTTTATGTTTTAAACAATCATGCTTTTACCCTATCCAAGGTTTCTAAATATTATTTCTTGTGTTTTATAGGTTCAATGAAATTTCACTTGGAAGATGAACATGCTTAGGGATTTATAATTCAATGTTAATTTTATATTTTATTAGCCTATGACCTATCAAAAATTAATTGGATCTATTTTAATCCATGTTTAAATCTCTAGTCTAATGTTTTGTGTGGTCCATTTTATTATGTTTGAGACTTAGCTTGAATGTTCTTAGCCTAAGGTCTTAAATCATGTTTATTAAACATAAAATAAGGCCATAGTATAAAAACTTTATGCGAAGTTATTTATGTCACTTGAACCTTGTTTAGAAACTATTTATCTCTGCAAGATCAAGATTTACATTTTATCACATGAAAATGATATAATGGTACATCTTAAGTTAACCTTTCAACAAAGCTACAAGATTAATGTCGTGGTGATGGGTGTCACCATTTCATTAAAAGGATATTGACCAACCAATGGTAATCCACATCTCAGATCAAGATCTAATTTCATGTGGTATCTTGGATGAGGATGATCCAATGGAGCAAAATCAATGAAGACTTTTCAACATAACCAAGATGAATGTGGCAATGACACATGTCATAACCACAAGAAACATAGCAAAGATAGCCAATGGTGGTTAAGTACTGAGACCAAGATCAATGACTTAAATTGATACATAGGAATAGATCCAATGGTGCAAATCAAAGATGAATTTTTAAAGATCTTAGATCTAATAAAATATTGAGGAGTAGGATGCCATTGTGAAGCCAAATGGGCATAAAATGATAGAGTTAAAGATTTTTTTGGATTGGGTGATGCAAATAGACAAACTAGAAAATATTCTAAGGCATGAAACTTGTGATTTCATGCTCATAGATGCCATTAAACTACTGGTAAGACCCCCAAAAGACCCTAAGAAAATATATAAGCATTAGTGTGACCCTGTATTCACTATAATCATGCTAGAAAGCTGACTAGTCACTTGTGTAAAAGTAATTTGATCACGAATGGAATTGTAATCCACTAGTGATTACTTAATAAAATCACAACCATGATAGCCTAAAATTATTTTTCAAGGGAAAATATGGAGCTTTGTGTGATTTAAAAATAATAAACTTAGGTAAAATAAGTGAAAAATATCTTAGAGGCTAGACTTACCAAGAGAATGAAAGTTTTAAGGAACTCGTGTCTAATTTAAAAATAATAGTTGGGAAACATCAATGAACAATGAGAACCCAAAAATAGTAATTATGGAATACTTTATCAGCCAGTACATCCCAAAGTTAGATGAAATAATAATATTCCTTTTGTAACAAACATTAGGATATTCCCTTAAAGAGAACACAATCTATAGGTCAATTCATTTGAAACAATCATTTGTTCTAAAATATAACATAAAAGACACCTATCCTATACACTTATACAAATGTAACTGGATTAGGATTCACCAACATGGTACCTTGTATCTCATAAAAGGATCATTGCCATTTATAAAGAGGGCAACTTTTTGAGCTAAAAACTAGTGTAAACTTCGAGAAACTAATGCAGGTAGAGAATTATAAAAAGATTATCTCATCTTGTTTGTGTGAATTGTTATATGGATTTTATCTCACTTGTGTGTTTTGAATTCTATATTTGAATAGTTCTTTTAGATTTTTTGTGTGCACCTTTGAATGTAGAATTTTTAACTTGTGCTTATGCTAGGATAACTAAAGGTTCTCTAGTTTACTTCATTTTATTTTCTCTACATTTGTAGATGTGCATCAAATATCTACTTATAGGGGTAAATTTTTTAAGTAATCTTGGTTCTTATTTGCATTAATTTTCACATTCTTTATAAGTTTGCCTAATGTGTGGTGAGATTTGAGCTTAATATATTTCATATCATACATTGGTTTTAAGTACATTCCTAGATAATATTTAAACTTTGTCATGATGTCTAGAATGAAGATTAGCAACAACATATTTTCTCTTTTCCCTACCCTTCCTTTTTCTTCATTTTTAACCAATTCACTTTAGATTAAATATTCATTATATATTTCCATCTTAGTTTAGCTTTAGACTTATAATTGAGCATAATTCACCTTAATTATATATTTACAAATATTTATAGGCCACGGTGGCTCCCGACCATCAACTAATAAAAATATTATGAAATAGTCATTTGTTCTACTTATATTCCATCATAGATAACATGATTATCACAATCTACAACTCATACTCTAAATTCTTTGAATTCTAAAATAAGACGTGTTTCTTAAGCACTCTGAGCACCTTGTGATACATATTTAGGCATCAACACTATCACAATTAAAAAATAATCCTTGTACCATTTTTTCATCAATTTTTTCAATATTAAATATCTTAGGTTGAAGGAATGATGGTGTTGGAGTGATATGATATCTTATGCTCATGAATGCCCACCTTTTGATGGCCAAATTTCTTTCCTTCATCTTATGTGCCATATTAATAGAATTATAAATAGTAAGTTGATTAAGCATACACATCTTATGTTCGATGTGATATCAAGTCCTAAAAAGATAAGTTAGGTCATTCATGTTATCATTTATGCTCATCTCTAATCACATGGGAAAATTTTGGAGTTGATGAATATAATCCTTAAGTGATCCTCTTTTCTTCAATTTTACCAGTTAGTTGAAATAAATCCCCATCACATTATTGTTATACTATAATTATATTTCCTTATTAAAAAATGCCTGAGTGGCATTGAGACTTATTATTATTATTATTATTATTATTATTATTATTATTATTATTATTATTATTATTATTATTATTATTATTATTATTATTATTATTATTATTATAAAATGACCATAAAAACAAAATGAATTATTCAATTAAAAAATATATGGATGTTAAATACCTAAGAAAAGGAGATATGGGAGAAAAATTTATTGTTTTAGGTGAAAAGGCCTTATTTTAGGATGATACATGGATTTTAAATTATCATTTAAGTGTGGCTTAAATTTTTGAAAAAATTAGTAATATGATTAAAATAGATGTGGGAGAGAAATTTTATAATTATAAGTAAATAAATGATGATAGTGAGGTCTGGAAAACTATTTCTTGTGAAGCCTTCAATCAAGAAGAAAGAGATATCATCCATGAGTTAAATAAGATTCTTAAAGGATATCACATCATCCAATATATTATGAAGGATGAATTACTATGGTAACATTTTATAGATATAACTATAATGTCAAGTATGGCTACAAGGTGCCCTTGAACATCAATCATGATGGTTTTCGTTAGTGTAAAATATGAAATAAATACCTCTTACCTAAAATTAATTTATTTTATATTAAAAATAAGATTATCATTGTAGACAACTTGGTAAAGAGGGGTCTTATTATTCCAAAAATATGTGTTGTACAAAAAAATTGATGAAAAATTGGTTCACCTTATTTTAAAATGCCCTTTTACGTATCAAACTTTGAGGAATATTCATAACAAGTTTGAGATTTTTTAGTTGCAACCAAATTCAATTTTATATTTTATCCTTCACTAATCATCTCCCTTTCCCAATTATATATGAAAAAATGTTAGAAACTAACTATCCCTCATGTATTTTTTGCTTATGGTGGGAAATAAACCTAATAATTTTCCATAATAAAAATAAATCAATGAAAACAATGACATCAATAATAGTTCAATCCATTCTTAAAAAACAAATTGAGCAATACATATAAATTAAAAATTTAATATAAGGGATGATGAAATAGAAGTTACAACCAATTTGAATTTGAGTAATGTGTATATTGATAATATGGATCAAAGGAAGATAGATATAATAAATGTTAAGTGGTCGTATCCATCTCCAATGTAGGTGAACATTAACTTTGATGGTTATTCTAAGTGTAATCTAAGGAAGGATATTAGAGGGGGTATCTTAAGAAACAATAATGGGAACTTAGTCACTAATTATATGGGTAACTTGGGAACAAAATAGAATCACTTGACTAAGGATAAGTAAGTTTTATAGAGCAATCAATTGACTAGGGATATGGAGATCACTTGTCTAATTATATAAGGTTATTCTCTCAGTATCATAAAATGATTATCCATGAATAATTTTACAAGTTAGACCATAAATAATATAATCAATGATGTTTCAAATACACTCAAGTATTTTAAAGATGTCCATATTTAACATGTGTATAGTGAAAGAAATAAAGTGTCAGATCGGTTTGCAAACAAAGGGGTTATTAATGGTGAAATGGAATAAAAAGGAATAGTCAGGGAATACCAAGAGATTTGATACGATTTATCCATGGGTAAGTAAATTTTACAAGATAAAATGAAGAGGTAAGTTTATGAGACAAAGGTTTTCATTGAAGGGTGAACTTTTGTCTTTAGTGATGGTAATAATAAATATTTCATGATTTTAATTGAGGCCTCTATGGATTGGAATAATGGTAATCATTATTTAATAAAATTAATTGGCATTTACAAATCTATGTGAAGTTAATGAAGAGCATCATTGAATAAGAAAAATAGCATGTTAATAATCACATTGGGAATATCAACCCTCTTTATCATAGCCAATAAAATAGATACACTTTCATGAACATGTATGTGAGGATCACTATCTATAATTGGCATGATTTTGAAAGGGATGAGAGTTTTAAGGATGATTTTAGAAGATTTTTAATTATATAATTCTTAGAGGGTAACAAAAAATATTCCATCAGGAGTTTATCTTGGATTTAGAATAACATGAGAGGAGGTATATGTTATGTTGAACCTTTGGCTATGGAATAAGAAAAGAAGAAGGCTACGGTTTGTAGGATTATTAAACATGGTATATTGTCAACTTTCATATAAAATATTATGGGATCTGATCCACACATATCCATGGAATTTTAAAATATTGGAAGGCTCAGTCAATGACTATGAGGGATGTATCATTCACTATTTCTAAATATAACATTGTGTAGGTGACATACATGAGTATTAAAGGCATACAAATTCTCAAATCAAAGAGAGATGAAAATGAGTAGGTTATTTTTGTATTAAGGGGGATGGAAAAGCTTATTAAATTATAGGGAGGTTATTTGAAAGAATCAATCCCCATCCCATGGAATCAATTTATCCATCAGGTGTTGAAATACATTACTCTTGAAGATAGATTCAAATGCACCTTTTCTTATCATTTTATTTTCCTTGACTACTTCATGCATAAAACTTTGATAAAATTTCCATTTTATCTGCTTATTTCATTGGAAAATTTAGTCTTGGATGTACAAGTAGATAATTTTTTGCTCTCCTTACACCAAAACTTCATTTATTTACTTTACTTTTGGAGAGTATCTAGATAATAATTTGGCTAATTACAAATAGAATAGATTAGGAGTGGTAAAATAAAAATCCTTGGTTTAGATGTTGGTAATCTTCAGTAAAACTTAATTTATGTGGAAATGGATATTGATTTGCCCAGAAGTTTTTATGAAGTGGATAATGGAGAATGAGATTTTGAGGAAAAAATAAAAAAATGTAAACACCAACAAATGGAGGAAAGCAAGAAAAATTGAAGGGGAGTGGACAATGATGATGGAAAAACTCAATACCAAGATTAACTTGTTGAAGGAGAAGCTTTATCATGTGGATGTAGAAAGAAAGAAACTAAAGGTTGATATGAAGAAGCTCATCCAATATAATAGAGTATTAATCAAGAGGTTCCATAAGTATCCACATGATGAAATAATCCCTTGGGCGAAATAAGGAGTAATAAAAATGTAACAAATCTAGCAAGAGATTAAAGATACATGAAAAAGGCAAGAATTTTGTAGAGAAATAAAATAATATAGAGAAGGTTAAGGACTTCCTCAATTTCGTGGATGAATTATGGGAGTTGGCCAAAAAATTAACAAACATTATTGACTCTTAATTTCCATTTATTTCTATTTTTTTAATTGTTTTTCTATAGAGTGTATGTTTATTATATCTTTTCTATGTTTTACTTTGGTTGGGATTTGTTATGCCCTAGTTTGTGGTGTTAGTCACTTTTTAGTTACTTTAAATATTTTTTTATCTTTTGTATTTTATGTTTTTGGGTTAGGTCCATATCAAAACCCAATTTTTAATATTATATATATATATATATATATATATATATAGGATTATATTATAATGTACATAAAAACTAATCTTAATTTTGTTAGTCCAAGGGGTTAGATCCTTATTAATGAAATTATTCATTTCCACATTTGGTATCATGTTATAAGGCAAAAAAATGGAGAAAGAGGGTTGAGGCTACACTATATTTTAATTTAGACTAAGATTTATAGAATATCCACTCTAGTTAGGTTATGCATTGATGCATTCTTTTCAAGTTTTTACGATAAGGCCAATAGTTGATGAAATATTTGCATAAAATGATCAAATCACTCAAAGATGTTTTTAAGTTTTCCTTTATTAATGAATATTTTAGATAATATGAACTTATTAATAGTCCAAATTTTTTAAAACTATTATAAATAAATTAGATTGTATCAAGATTAAATTGGACTTATTACAAATAAATCACATCTATCTAATGTATTTGTAATAAGTCTAAATTATTTAAAATGATAAAAAAATAATTAGTAGCGGAAAACTATCATAAATAAATTAGAATTAATTAAGAATTAATTGAACTTATCAAGAATTAGTTGGACTTATTACAAATAAATCACATCTATCTAATATATTTGTAATAAATCCAAATTATTTAAAATAATTAATAATCATTTTTTGAAAACAATAAGAAATATATTGGAATTTATCAAGAATTGATTGGGATTTTCAAGAATTAGTTGGACTTATTTAAAATAAATCACATATATCTAATGTATTTTTAATAAGTCCAACTTATTTTTAATAATCAGAAATAATTAGTAATCAATTTTTTGAAAACTATCAAACACAAACTAGACTGTATCAAGATTTAGTTGGACATATTACAAATAAATCACATTTATCTAAATTATGTATTTTGTAATAAGAAAAAATTATTTAGAAATATAAAAAATAATTAAATTTCTAATATACCCCTCTTTCACCTCAGCTAAAACAAATTGAGATTTATCAATAATTAAATGGACTTATCAAAAATTAGTTGGACTTATTACAAATAAATCACATATATATAAATGTGAAAAATAGTTAGAAGGCATGTGGTATTTATAATATATTCAATTAAATTTATATGGCCATACAAACTGGTTCAAATACCATGCATTTATAGATAATAAGCTTGGGAAGTTTATTTTTTAAGGAAAAATAATTCATACATTAATCAAGTACTTGGGTGATATGTGATTTAAATCACTTGGGATGACTAGGATGCTACATGTTAGTAGTTGATTGGATCATGAAATATTTTTTAATCCTCAAGTGACATCCCTATGACCATAAAAAAATTTCATGTATTTGATCACATGCCACATGTTGATCACTCAGAAACTAGTTTTCCCATGTTGACTTTGGTGTTTACAAGAGAGTCCTTGAGATTATGCTAAGTGGCCCAATCATAGGTGTTCAAGTTATTAGGCACCTCTTCGATGTTTATATTATTAATATAATCTCCCACATAATAGATTTATTGAGATTGTGATGCATGTCATAATCTTAGGTTCTCACACTATTTGGGACTTTTGTTTGGAATGGTCATCCTTCTGCACATCTGAGTCACCAAAATTATGCAAAATGGCATAATATAAAGTGTTTGGCCTAAGTTTAATTTGAAAAACTAAAAATTTGAAGACCATTTATTGACACACAAATCCCAAATAAAAAATATTGATGCATAAATGTTGAAGTCAGACATTTCAAGGCATAAAACCTGAATAATTTTTTACAAACATAGGAATGCCAAAGTGTATTTTAAAATAAACAAAATTCAAAGTGTAAATTATGATATGAAAATTGTGAAGACCATTTACCAAAGACCATTTTGAGGGATGCAAAATGAGAATTTTGATTTGAAAAAAATAAAATATGAAGAGGTTTTTGTGATTTGAAAAATGTAATCTTACTATTTAGAATACATAAAAGTTGAAGACCATTTTGAAACACAAAAATGTGAAGTTGACATTCCAATAGTTAAATTCCATTAAATAGATACAAAATTACCAAAATATTGAATTATTGTAGTAGAAAATATAAAATGCAAATGCCTAAGTATATTTTCCAAGATCTAAAATATGAAGTGCCACTAGAAATAAATGTAAATAAATAAAATAATAAAACATTATACAGTCCTAAAAAATGGAATAAATTTTGAAAAAACCCATTCATATTTCTCATTCCAAAATTAAGGAAACACCATTTCAAATTTACCAATGTCATAAAATAAAATAATAGTTCCCAATCCTTTATCACTATTTTTGAAAGTGCCTAGTGGGATGATGCATTAAAATAGTCTATAATAATGTCTTTCAAAAAATTAGTGAGAATAAGTGTATGACCTATCTAATTTTTATTCGGTTTCCAAGTGTAGATGATACTATCTATGAGTATGAATGGTAAATATGCGTCAGTTGGATTTGGCTTCCATTTCTTATCCAAACAACTTGAATAATTTTTTTCTTCTTATACATATTTTTTCCCTACATGAATTGGGATGAACCAAGATATTTTAACCCTTTTTTATATATCTCCATTCTTTTTACAATATCTCAATATTGATTTTAGCTCTAACAACCCATATTGTGTAGTTAGCTCCTATATAATTGTTGGGTTTGACAAATAACATATCTCCATTTTGCACATCTTGAGTTGGATCAAATGAATTTTTTTTTCTTTTGCTTCTTGGACCAGCATATATATCTATAGATGCCACTCCAAAATCAAGGGTCCTATCATGAAACATTTTGTGTAGATCTCTATGCAGGGGTATGTTAAGGTGAGTTCTAGGCCAAAAATATCTTGTACATTCAAGTTCACAAGGGAACATTTTTTATTTTCATTATGTCATGGATGTTTTGGAATTAATATGCTATATCCTTCCAATTACATTTTTGGGTCAAACCAAATTCATTGAATTTCTATACATACATAGTCAATTTATATTTTATTTCTTTTTCACTATTTTTTCTAATTTTATCTGAGAATTTTACAATATGGAATCTTGTGAATTTTATATATTTTTCAAGTCTTTAAAAAAAATTATCATATTACCTTTTGTAACATTTGGCTCACCATTTTCCTTTATTCCCCATAATAAAATCTAGGGGGGACCAATTTCTATCTCTTATATATTTTTTTTAATGCATAATGGGTTGACCTTGATCCATGTGTAGAAGAAAGTATTGAACTTTTGTTAATCGTACTATTTAATTTCTTCCCTACAATTGGTAACTATTAACATAGTCTTTGAAATCTTCTACTTCTTCAATAAAATATGGTGTGAAATTTCTTGAATTTTCACATGTCCTATAATTGTCCATTATCTCTACCACACTCCATACATCTTTCCTCTTTATAAATTCAAATAGTTTTCCAAATGTGTCATTGATGTCCTCATGGGTATGTCCTACATGCATAAATACAACCTCAACATTAAGGAAAACACCTTTGTAGGCAAGGAGAGATAAATATTACAACATGAACCTGTATAAAAAACATGATTTTGTGAATTTATAAATGTAATATTAGTTTCATATAAGGTTTGATATTTTTCTAATATAATTATGGATGGAAGTAAGTACCTATTCTTATTATCTTGAAAATAATTGTTTAGTTAAAGGTATAGCCTAGAAGGAAGTTTTTTAAAGGCACCCATTGATTGTGTTTCTTTTATGTATTTATTGCATTCAAGGTAGCAATTATTAGATAAAAATGCATTATATAATGGATATTTTGAATATCTAAGTTTATATTGTAAAGATCCATAAGTATCTAGCATTATTGTTTCCATATCCTTGAAGCACTTTTTCAATGAGGTGATAGTAAAGTTATACCCTCTAAGAACATATGATTAAAAAATGCCCATATCCACCTACACCATTACCATGTGTTATAATCCCTACCATTAACAACTCTGCTATTATGTTGATAACTACTTTGATATTTATCACTATCCATGGCACAAATGTTTTTTGACATTCCACCTTGTCATGAATGACACTGAGGCACTATTTAGGGTATTGCTCTAACATTCATTTATGTGTGTAATACATTTGTCGTGTAGAAAGTATCTAATTGAGTGCATCAATAATTATTGATTGATAGGATCTTATTAATCTCTAGAGAGAGACCCAGAGAATTTTTTTGAGTAAAAAATATGCATGTTTTACACCTAATAAAGTCATAAAATGATAGTCACATCATTAAAATTGATTATCCACATGTTATGGAATTTTGGTTGGGATATTGGCTCATATTCCATATCTACTAGTTGTGCATTGATGTGGTACCTCATAAATTCTTGAGTGAAATATGATGGAAGATGTTGAACATTTTCTCATGAGCCATCTATATCTACCTAATATGTTAGTCATGGAGAAACATCTACAAAATCATCCACAAATTGGTCCAACAAATTTTTAGCTGCCATTGTCTTCTTTTGTGGATTTTATTAAAACCTCCCTACATGAAATGAATTTAATTCCCCATTTTTATGTCAATTTTGAATGTTAAAAAAGTTACTTCTCTTTAATCCATATATTTTAAGCCAATCTTCCAAACATATCTAAGTACCTTAAAAATTAATGGTAGTTTTGATTTTATTTTTCTTATACAAATTGGTAGAAAGAGCATCCAAGACATGTTGCCTCCTATATATTGTGGTGGAATCAAGAAACTTTATCCTTGCATATTTTATCATCTCAAATGACAATCCTAATTGAAATAATTTTTTAGTACAACATTTATCTACATATATTGTTGTAATCTCACTATCTATGCTTTCATCAAACTCCACTTAGCTAAGTGAAGTGTTTGGTTAATTTATTTTTAGCCCAAGTAATTTTAGGTATGCATTAATTTTTTTGAGTGACTTTAAACTAGGAATGTCATGTAATGAATGAATTCAATATCCAATACTTCCTAAACATTTCCAATTTCTTTTTCCTTTGGTGTCATGTATGGTAATTGATTTCTCTACATTCAATGTCCACTATCTTGTTAGAAGGTTATCTAATGATAGATTTTTTAGTTACCTCTATATTGAAAGTATCAAAATGTTTTAGAATTTGATTTATGTAAATTCAAAATTCATTTTCTAACATTGGGATAGGAAAGCAAAAAAAAATCCCTTGGTTGTACAAATTCAACAACCAAAAGCTATTTTTTTCATAATTTTCAAGAGTTGTAAATTTGTGAAACAAATGTATCCTTTCCCTGATAAAATTATTTCTTAGGATATGAAATGTTGTAGGATCATAAATATATTGAATCAATAAATCCAAGCTAGGGTTTTCTTGTTTTAATGGTTATATATGTATAATTAAACTATAATTATTTTGTCTTTCTTCCATGTCATTTTATATATATAAAAAAATTGTATGTGACATGTTGCATCATTCTTGTGCTCCATATAGTAATACTATTAACTACATCCCATAAAATATCCAAAAAATCTATAGGAAATGGAAGTGGTGGAGTTGGATCAAAAGATTTAGTCAAATTAACACTTACACATTCAATAGGTATTTACTAATTATGGCATGTGGAAGTGATATTTATGGATTCCATAGAGTTAGTATCTATTCCTAGAAATTTATGTATTCTTCTTTCACCAATGATCTTACCATTATTTATGAGAGAAACAGAGTCTCCATATTGGAAAGCCATTGACGTATGATTTCTCATCTTGGACATTTGTAAAAGACATGATAAGAGTTTTTAATCATGTTATTTATAAAATAAATCCAATTTATACCTATATGTAGCAGATAAATCTCTATTTATACCATAACATAAGCATGGAGATATGTTAAAACCTATTTTTTTAAAAGGTAATGTATAACTCTTTTTTTTAATGACACAATTTATGACAATCCAAAAAAAAAAAGATTTTAATATCATATATTGCATCCTTCAATCCTCATTTAATCCTAATTTAAAGGTATCCCCGTAGGAGATATCTTTTAAACATGCATAAGATAGGAATAAACACAAACAAAAATAGATAATTAAGTCAACATTCAACCACGTATTTTTTAGTATACAAAATGATATTGAGAAATGTGGGTTTTAAGCAAAATTATGTAAAATGATTAGCTAATTATATTTTGGGATATTGTATTTGATTTGAACCTTTATGGTGAACTCAAGAGTTTAAAGGTGTCTTTTAAGAGATACCTTTTAAACATGCATAAGGGTACCTTTGAAGGTATTACAAGGCCCTTCAAGGTCTATTTGAAGGCATTACTTGCTGATACCTTGAAGGAGCTTGTGATGTCCTTCAAGGGTAATTGTGACATTAACATTACGAATTCATTTTTTAATAGTCAAGGACATGTGGCATACACCCATGAACTTATGACATTTTAATAATCAAAAAATATTTTATGTTCATTGAGCAAGTGATATCTCTAAGATTATGCCAAGTGTACCATCCATTTTAACTAAAGACCAATAGATTAAACGTAATGTACAAAATCCTTAATTAAGTAGGCAAGTGAGATCATGTTAAATTTCATCATCCTGATCACCTAGAGATTGACTCACTAGAAGGCATTATACAAAATCTCTCAAGCAAGTGACTCAACATGATCTTGAAAATTGGTACCATTTTATCAGTTTGATTATCATAAAAATGTCACCATCCCATGAGTATGATGTGATTAAAGTGCCATCATCTTATGAGTCAGGTGAAATTTAAATATAAAAAATAAAATCAAGGAGCCAAATCCATTGAAACCAATAATTCACACAAATTGAACAACTTTACATTCATTTAGGTGAATCTGGTGAATCCAAAGGTAATATATGCAATTTGTAGATTGAATTACACTCATATTCATATCAAAATAAAAAATTACAACCTTGAGTTTTAACCCTCATTAACCATAAGTTTCATAGCCGCATAACCATGGCCTTCTCATCTTAAAGTTCACCTCCTCTATCTACATATTTAATTGCAAGACCAATAAAATATACTAACATAGTGTTTGATGAAGTTACCCTCAAACATGAATTCAAGCACTTCTCTTATATTTGGGAAGTAGTTGACAAGGACAAACCTTGTAGTCTAGAAGACCAACTCTCTACATTCTAATATAGGTACATGGATAATATCTTAGTAATCAAAATAGTGGCCCTATATAATTCCATAGCTAAACCCAAGGTAATTCCATACATCAACTTATTATTTGATTTATTTTTAAATGTTAAAATTTATGTAAAAATATTGTACTTTCACCAAAACAACACACTAGTGGCTCACCTTAGTGGCAAAGCATTTGAAAGGTAATACAGGTTACCTACCCCTGAGATAGCATACAACCAAACCCTAGTGAATACCTGGATACATGAAGATAATTTATCCACCAAGTTATAAAAATGGGCCCATGTCCCCAATAATTTTGTAATTATAGACCTTATTTATGTTATCCCCATAGCCACTTTCTGACTTCTATTCAAAATTAACATGGCCTTATTAAATAGAATCTATGATTTCCATAGAATGACTTGTGTCAATGAGGTGTGGGTTCCCATACTCAACCTTATTATCACCTCCAAAAGGATAATTTCCATAAATAAAATCATTAGTTCTAACATCATCAATATAATAACCAGTTTGAATATCTCCTTATATCAAAACTTATATATGATATCCTACATGGTATATTTTATAACCAAAACCATTCATACATATTTTGATGAGCCTTGGTATCCTTCTCAAGATTAATCTAAGATAAGGATATGTGAAAGGTTCAATATAATCCACATTCATAGGTTTAGGAGGAACATGACCAAGATTACTGAGACCTTCTACTTGATGGTATACTAGGCCATCTATGGCAAAGATATTCCCAATATCTTAAATCAAATTAGGAAGAGCATAAACAATATGGGGGATTATTGGCTCTATCTAGACTACACCATATTTAGGATAAAGGGAACTAGAGCCTACCCTATGTATCTACCAAAGATGGTCCCAAATAAAGTTTTAGAATAAGAAATTATTTCCTAATTAGCTAAATCCATAGATGTTTAGCTAAGAAATAAGAGGCAAGGAGTTATGCATCTAACTCCCCTTAATATTGGTAGGATTCAATACACCAAATGTGAATATTTCTAACCAGTATGAAAAACTCAAACCCATTATGATTTCAAGTGGGAACCCTATAGATAATGGGACACCAAGGAGAATGTGAGGAAACACATAAAGATACTTAGAGGAAGGGCAAAGATAAAATATAGGCACATCCACACTTTGCATGTTGAGGTGTTTATAAATTCCCTAAATAACATAGAGGTCTACACTAGGATGAAGAATGGCACTATGTCAATGGTGGTGTCCAGGCACATATAGTATAATACTAACACCACCAAAGAGTAGGCCAATAATATTAAAAAGGAGCACTAGGTTTTTGAGCCTCCCAAGGGGGACCTTTCACAAATGGGAAAACAATAGCATACACACCCTCAAGCATCTCCTCATGCCTCTCCACCCTTAATTACCATTTTATAAATTACTGTAGTGGCTATGATCTTTTTTCCACCCTCTACATCACAAGGCACCATAAATTCCATGGGTAGTGGTGGAGTTTTCCCTATGTTATTTTTTCCTCTACTCACTATAGTTTAGGAAGTTCTTCTTCCTTCATTCCTCTCCTCAATCAATTTTCCTCTACCACCTTCACCTCTAATTCATCTAGTAGCCACCACTATGGGGACTGATGGACCCTTATCTATATTTCCCTTTCCTCCACTCACCACAAAATAGGAATTTATTCTTCCTTACTTCTTCACCTTAGATACTATTTTATTTCCATACACTCTCCCCTTATTTCCACCCAATATCACACCAATTTCATCAATTTTAGCTCCAATTCCCTTCACACAAACTTACACCCCCACCATGGATCCTATTATATATAAAAGGAAACACAAGAATCTTATAAATTCTCCATAGAGTGAACCTATCCAAGAGACACCTAATGAGGGATGAAGGGGATGCTTGAAGGGAAGGAAGGGTTCTATAATAATATAAACCCTATAGGTATTGGATAGTGATGAGGAGCAAAATAAATTACCCTTATATGAAGGAGAATGGGAAGGTGAATTTGAGACATCAATCTCATTATATATTAATGAGACTAATGAGAATGATCTTGAAAAAGAATGGATTGAATAAGAAGAGGCCCAATCAGGGGATACACATATTTTGGGGACTAGTTCAATTTCCACCAATATACTTCTAGAAGCGAGAGATACTAAGGATGAAGTAGATTCAAGAACCCTAGCTTCCACAAGTGGAAAATAAATGAGAGTATATATGGTTCCTCCATCCATGAATACAAAAATTAAAAATTCTATAAAAGTTTCCTCAATTTCTTCTATCCAACATGTAAGTACCTCAACCCACTATTCTTTGTTCTCAGCTTCTATAATTTCTACTATAATGGTAACCAATATTGTAGCTCCCTCTTATTATTTAAATTATTTTAATTAGATTCAAGTTAGTATACTCCCTAATTTACCTAATGCCACTACTGATGGGCTCATATTGCCTCAACCACTAATTACTTACAAAATTTCCTTAGTACTCCCTCCACGTAATTCTACTTCAACACAACTAAACCTACTCAATCATAGAAATGAGTCCCATTTTAGATCCTAGTCTCTACCTATATTTTTGATTCACCTAATACCCCATATCAAATATAAACCCAAATTAATATTCTAATAACCCAACCTAATCAAACCTATAATGTTATGGTGACCACCCAAAAGGAATTGGAAAAGGGAAAGATGGTTATAGATACATTGCCACCTAAAAAGGCCCCTAGTTGGAGGTGGAAAATCCCATCTTTCCAACAAATAGGACCCTCTTCCCCTAAGCCCATACTCCCTCTAATAAATCTTCAATCTTATACTCTAATAGAGCCTACAAATCCCACTAAGTAGTCAGTAACCTTGAGCATATCATAATGGCTATAAAAGGTGCAATATGTAGAAGAGGGTAGGGGAAACTTGGTAGTCATTGAGAAATTAGTGGTCAAGTTCCATTTTAACAAGGAGATGAAGACCATGAGAAGGGTCAAAATGGAGAACCTCATGGCATAAGGGCAAGAAGTTAAATTGAAAAAAATGGAAGATATCTTATTTCTATCTAAAAAGAGAAAAGTACATTCCTTTGATGTGAGATCTCTACCTCAAGAGGACCCCTATACCTTTATGGATTCTACACAGGGGTGATAAATGAAATGTTTAAAGGATATGATCAATACATAGAATCATTACAAGGAATAAACACCATACAAACCCCTATGAACATCATTGACAATGTGTAGGGGGTAGCCATAAAGCTATATAGTATCATCTAATTAATCAAAATTGTAAAAAGGGAGTCATAGCCTCAATGGGGAGATGTATATCTAGAGGTAGAGAAGATGAATAAAATGGAGGCTAAAATTCATTTTTTGAGTAGAGTAACTAGGAATAAATATTATGCCCATTTAAACCTGATATTATCCCCTAATGTTGTCTGGGCATATAACTATGTAGATACTAGGAGATATGCCTTACTTTAATGGCACCAAGACATGAGGACTTTGGTCCTATAGTTGATCATTTAGGAGAGGCAAGCTATGGATATTTTGGGAGAAATAAGGATAATGTAGTCATTTCATAGAGAGATTTAGTACATAGATCCATTTTTGAAGACCTTATATGTGTATCTACCTACAATTTTAGAGCATAGGTTGAGAGAACTATCTATAAAATAATTTATGAAGTGCAATAACTAGTGAGTTTTGTTAGAAGTAGGTTTATTAGTATATAAACCATTTATGTAGAGCTTGAGACATCACTAAATATACATAGAAAGTTGATTGATAAGATTTCTAAACTTTTCAAAAGACCCTTATTGGACTGTATGGTAGCATAAATTAACTTACAAGATAGTCATACTATTTAACTTAAAATTTAGGTGAACAAGTGACCCATGGAATCCATGGTCACCCATCAGAAAATTTAGTTGTAACCATTTCTATAACTTCATCTCACATTCTAATTTCAACTATCCCCTTCATGATATCACATACTATGACAATAAATTCATCTACAGTGGCAATGATTTAATTTATAACTACAATAACAACAACAGTCTCTAGTGCACAAGTGCCAACATTTATAGATACCACCTCATAGGTAACTCTTATGATAACTGCAAGCCTTGGTTGGGAATATTTCCTATTGTAAATTTTTAGTCTCTAATGAGATGATGAGTGTTACTTCAACATTTCTTGAGAGATGCGGTTGGCCCCATCCAAAGCCTATAAAAGTGTATCACCCTCTTTAATTAGAGAAGATAAATTTTGACATCAAATATAGATAAAAAAATCCTTCAGGTTATTTTGTAAGTTTATATTGTATGGTGGTCTCTTCAATTCATTGTCATTGATCTAGTTTCTTAGTTGTTTGATATATGAAATAGTAGTTTTAAATGTTCTATTATGATTTATTTAAGTTATATTAATGAAGAATGTGTCATAACAATTATAGTTGATAGATCTTAGTGATTTTTTATGGAATAAGATCTTGTTAATATAATTTAGAATTTGGGAGATATATTGAAGTGCATTGTAATATATTCAAGGTTACCCTTATGCATGTTTGAAAGGTATCAGCTAGGAGATACCTTCAAGGTAACCTTGAAGGTAATAAAATGTACTTAAAGTGTTTTCTTAGTAGATACATTAAACATGAATATGATTGGAATTTTCTTTCAAGCTATCTCTTGTGAGATACCTTGAAGGGACTTGTAGTACCTTCAATTGTCTCCTAGTAGATACCTTCAACATGTACACAATTGGAATTTTATTTCAAGGTCTTTCCTAGGATATACCTTGAAGGGACTTGCAATAACTTCAAGGGTAACCTTATACATGTTTGAAATGTATCTCCTAGGAGATACATTCAAGATACCATTAAAGGTAATAATATGTTTTTCAAGGTATCTTCTAGGAGATACCTTGAAGGGTCTTGTAGTACCTTCAAGGGTTTTCATAGTATATACCTTGAACATGCACACAATTAAAATTTTATTTAAAGGTATATCCTAGGAGATACCTTGAAGGGCCTTGTAATACCCATAATTTTGATTATAAAGGTATTTGATAAAACCATGGCATGCGAGAGAAAATAGATTTATGGCTATATGAGTGAATTTGTAGAGATATTCAGAAATAATTAAAAAAATACCTTTAGTGGAAATGAAAATTATATTAATTAATGGTGAATTGATTATTTTAAGATTTTTTCAAACACCGATTCTCCATTTAGTTCATATTTCAATCTCATATCTACAAAAATTATAAAATGATCAAGCATGAAATCTTGCAAGTTGAAACAACTATTATGCATATCATAGAATAACCGAACATTAATCTACTATAAGATCTCTAATTAGTTTTTTAGAAGAGAAAGATAGATACGTGATAGCCTAAGCAACCACAATCTACACAGTCACTTGGCCAAACATTGGTATTACCTTTGTAGTAGGTAAATGTATAGTTCAAGTTTTATAGTTTAATAAAAAAAATTATTTTGTAACATCATCATAAACATTAGGAGTGGGGTCAAGTTTGTTGAAAACCCCTAACTAAGATGGCTAACTAGTTAAGCTAGTCTATGGAAAACTAGAAAGGGTTGTAGGCAAGTATGCTACTTAGCTAAAAACCCAAAAGGGAAAGTAAATAGTGTACAAAGGGTTAAAATTAGTAAATGGAACTTAGAGAGATTACTACCACTTTAATAAAAGGCTAATATTTTATAGCTTTAGCTGAGATAGGATTTTAAAGTTTGTCTTGGGATGAAGCAATAGTTTAGGTTCATGAAAGTTTTGGATTTAGATTAGGGCCTCATAAAATTTCAAGATTATAATTGATGGACACATGTGTGCAGGGTATCATTTTTTTATCTATATGATCTTTTGGATGTCTTTAGGATTGTTAGCCAAGTGATAGATATAAGAATGCCAAGATTCTTTATTTTTGTATCATGGAAGGCAAGAATGTGATGAGATATAGCCATGTAAAAATCTATATATAGTGTTATTATGTAATGTAATATGGTTTCAATGTGTGATAGAGATTAATAGACTAGTTCTATTATGGTTTTCCTAAGATTATTTTATGTATGCCTAGTGCAAAGTGTTTACTTTATTTTGTTTTAGCTTGTTCTATCTTGTATTATGTTGTTTATTTATGAATTATTAACTCCATATTAGTTTATATTTATATTTTATGTTGTGTATAAAATTGAATATTCTATAAATTCACTCATGTTGTTATGATTCTCTTTTGCTTATTGGTGTGCAAGCTATCCCTATAATTACCATGTTCTAGAGAAATTATAGAAAATTATGCTAACATTCCTTGAACATGCACATGATTGGAATTTTATTTTAAGGTATCTCTAATGAGATACCTTGAAGGGACTTTTAGTACCTTCAAGTGTACCCTAATGCATTTTTGAAAGGTATAAGGTATTTCCTAGGAGATATATTTCAAACATGCATTAGGGTACCCTTGAAGGTACTACAAGGCCCTTTAAGGTATCTCTTAAGAGATAACTTGAAAGGTCTTATAATACCTTCAATTGGTCTCCTAATAGATACCTTGTACATGCACATGATTGGAATTTTATTTCAAGGTATTTCCTAAGAGATTCCTTGAAGGGTCTTGTAATACCTTCAAGGATATCCTTATGCATATTTTAAAGGTATCTCTTGGGACATACCTTCAAGATACCCTTGAAGGTACTTAATGCCCTTCAAGGTATCTTCTATGAGATAACTTGAAGGGTCTTGTAGTACCTTCAAGGGTTATCCTAGTATATACCTTAAACATGCACATGATTGGAATATTATTTAAAGGTATCTCCTAGGGGATACCTTTAAGGGCCTTGTAGTACCTTCAAGAGGTCTCCTAGTAGATACCTTAAACATGGACATGTTTGGAAATTTATTTCAAGGTATCTCCTCGAATATACCTTGAAGGGTCTTGTAATACCTTCCATGTTGATTTAAAAGGTCATTTCAAGGGATTTGATATAACCATGGTGTGTGGGGGATATTCTAGTTATAGCTTTATGAGTGAATGTGAAGAGATATTTAGAAAGAATAAATAAAACACCTTCAATGAAAATGTAATTTCTATTCATTAATGTAAATTGATTATTTTAAAAACTTTTCAAACACTGATTCTCCATTTATTTAGGGTTTGAGGTGTTTTTGAATATTTTATTGATGTCTAATTCACTATGATTTCTAATAATCTATCTTGTTTAGAGGTGCTCTTATAAGGGATTACATTAAAAAATACAAGTTACGATCCCTAAAACTCGACCAAGATTTCTTAATCAAGGTTTTTTAAATCATAGTATAGCTTTAATTATGATAAAATTCACATTTGGGACTATGGTATACCTTAATATCAAGTTATAGACTAAATTCCAAGTCTAATTTTTTGCTCAAGGTTTACAACTTTAGACTTTCCACTTTTCTTTTTATCTCACCAAATTATAACTTTCACACCATTTTATTTGGTAGGAACCCTGATACCAACTCAACTTCAAATGACACATCACAGTGTCACATGTATTGGTGACTGAGTCACATAAGTTCTAGACTTTTTCACATATATTTTTTGCCTTTAAAAAATTGAGTTATGATGTGAGCTAATGGGATTTTGCCACTTGTCACCCAGTCATGACATTCTAGCTTATAAAGAATTTGTAAAGTTTGTGACCCCATGACTCAATTAGAACATGCCACATGGTGTATAGTTGTAGCCTTCCAAGGATTATGTTATTTTCTAAGTCTTATGATAATGTGATCCTATTGTATCCTACCACTTAGAACTTGTTCATGCCCCATAGTTAAGATGAAATATTTAAATTTCATAATACATAGATTGCATGACAAGATGACACTTAACAGTAAGTTGATTAATCTTAGGTAGCATAGATGTGATATGGAAGCCATGTAGTAGTTGGGAGAAATGAGATGAAGACATTTAGACCCATATCTCATAGTAATAATATAATCAAAGGAAGCCATGAAACCCAATTATTTTAAAATCAAATTATAACATGACACTTGGTAAAGTGTCATGGCATTTGGATCCATTAAAATATTATTCTAAAAAATCCATGAAAAAATGTGAGCCAATAAGAACTTGCCACTTGGAAAACCAACAAAATTTCTAAGGCCACATCAATTAAAGGATGAAAGGGGTTAATTAATGTGACAATGGAAGATTAGTGATCCAATTGGAAGATGATACTTGGTAAAGTATCACATGATCCACTTGGATGGTTCCACATACAAAATAAAATGCTAAAATACCTAAAAGGGTACCAAGTGGTTAGTACATGTCAAAAACAACACCTAGGTGGAATATAACTATTCACAAAGTGTTGATAGTAAGAACTGATTAAATGATGATGGGACTTATTCTGGGGGATATAAATCCAAGTAACTTCATTAAAACATCAAGACTATGATGATAAGACATGTGGACAAAGCAATGGCGGTGATTGATTGATTTCTTAAAGTAAAGTTTCAAGGCCATTAAATTAAAACATAAGAGTCATCCCAACATTATATGAAGGAGAATTAAAACACTTCCCATTAATGACTTTCATTATTTAGATTAAATTATGAATTTGGAATTTAATGCTTATTTCCTCAAAATAATAGATTTACCTAAATTAGTTTCTATTTGCTATTGTTCAAAGCATTTTATGAGTTTTCTAAAGACTTATGTATTCCATCCACCATTAAAGTAAGTTTCAATCTTTTCAATCATGGAATTTTAAACCATGGCCAAAGTTGAAGTCAATAAGCAAGAATAAATCCCATTCATCTACTCTTATGGGATAAATGTCATCTTTTAGGATACCATATTCAACTCTATTTCATTGGATACCAAGGATAATCATTAAAATGACCTATTCTACCATGTAGAGAGCATAATATACCAAAATAATCCTAGTGAGAAAGACATGAATGAGGTAGAAGACAAACCATATATTATGTGCTCAAGTCTATGGGTTTACACATATCAAAATCTAACCTAGAGGTACTCCCTTGTGTATACTTGTCTACCATATGTTCTTTCAATCTAAATGCATTGATAATATGATTAAATCTTCAATTTAGGCCAAGATATTTTCTTTATATTCAGGTTAGCCTTTTAGCCTTACTATAATTTACCTAAACTAGATATTAAGTATAATCAAGAGACTGTGACTCAATGGCTTCAAACTCATAATATCAGGGATGTTTTAAGAGACTAGGCTAAGAATAAAGGGAAGTTTGTGTGCAAAATTAAAATTAGCTAAATTCCCATCACATAGTTTATAAGGGGATTAATAATGGGAATGGCCATGATGAAATAGTTACATGGGGCCAAGATATAGGTCATATGGATTAAAAATTGATCCCACTTTTGTCCATGATAGTCGATGATGGAAAGACTACCCTTTTGGGAGAAATTATAGCTTATAATCTGGTCATCCAAATCAGAAAAGTTATGGTTAACCAAGTAAATCATTTTTATATGATTTCATACTTAGTGGATGCCATTTGTACCATTTAAAAATTTCCTTATTTTACCAATTGGGATCTAAAGATAAAATGTATTATTATTCATACCTTCTCAAACATTAGAGTATATGAGTATAATCAAGAGTTGAGGACCATATCTAAATATTTATATCCCATAGTATATAGGGTAATCCATGAAAATATCATGCCTATATTATTAGAAGAAATTAGAATAACCCTAAGTATCCTATTGGTATTACCTATATTAAATAGTTTTGAGGGTGACTGACATAAATATATCCCACCTTAGGTTGCTTGTTACAATGCCAAATAAGTTGGCTGATCAAGAATTTTCTTATCAATTATACATAGGGGTGGGGGTTATATAAGAACAAAATAAGAGGATTAATTCATCCTCAATTATCTAATATTGGTTGGTTTTAGATAAATAACTAGAATTTTATCATTTTAGCTTCTAAACAAAGACCTAATTTCAACTTAAAAAGGGATGACAATAGGTAGTGGGACCCATAACACATTGATTTCAACCATTGCATCAAACATAGGTCAACCTTGAGCTTTTACTACTACCATGAGTCTGAGGATGAGGACATGTTATATATCAATATTGAAAATGATCAAGAGGTGAAACCAAGGTTGAAAGATACTAATGTTCCACTTATTATGGATGGACTAAAAGATGTTAGCTATTATGAAGTTTTCAAGTCTAAAAGTGCTCAAGCAGGTGCATCCACATCTACAATTCATAGTGTTGATGTTGAAGAAGAGAGACTAGCTAACCTTCAGCTAAGTCAAAGAATCTTGCAATCATTATCTCCCTCTTTAGGGAAGGGAGAATATGAGCCTGAGTAACACACTAATCAGGTTTTTGTTTTAGAAACAATAACCAACACCTTATCCCAAGTTCAAAATGTTACCTCAATGCCTAAAAAACCTTCAATGGTGCCTTATTCATCTTTGATTGAGGCTATAACACCACCTATTATGGTATTAGTAGTTTCTACACCATAGCTACCTCCCCTACTTCCTATCAAGGAGGAAACAAGTATGACTATTCAAGATTGTGTTTATTTACCTCCCTAGTTTTTGAGTAGCTACTCCTAAGGTAGATCCTATGGGCCACCAATACTAAATGGCATGGATTTAATACCCTACAAGCCTTTTATTAGTCTTATATTTAGGCCTATGTGTATACCCTTACCCATAATCAATCCTTTTGTTATGTCATATACCTAAAAGGTCTTTATAATGGATAATTTACCCCTAATTTTGCCCAAGCCTAAGCCTCAACTTGGTCCTCAGTTTCCCAAGGGGAGGCATACTATTTTTATAACATAGGTTTTTTTGTTCTTAACAAGTTATTCAACTAGCACTATTTCTTTCTTTTCCTCAAAAGTAACACTTCCCATCCCATCACCTACTTTTGCCTTTTTCCTAGCCACTTTCACAATGACCTCTCAAACATCTTCATTCTAAGGATTAACACTAACTCCTTAGTTGCCACCATCCACTCAGCCTTAGGGTGATATATCAGATAGGTCTTAGATAAAATAAATACATTTGGCCATAATGGAAAGGCAAGATTTAGTTATACGATACCCTCAATAGGTCTCACTAAAATTTTACAAGGAATCTAGAGCCATGAAAAGGGTAACCAAAAGACAAATGACTCATCCAGATCAGTCAATTTTATGTGATTATGAAGAAACCTTATTTACACTAACCAATAATAAGAAGTCTAAACATGTTCAATAACATCAATATGTAAAAGACCCCCTCTTAGTGTTAAAGGCATATGGTGATGTGGCCACTGAATTGGTAAAAGGGATGCAACAAAGGATAATTGTGTTAGAATAGTGAAATAAAGCCACCTTACTAGAATAAACTATCACCAAAGTGGAATGGGATGTTGAGGCCATGATTGATACTATAAATGATTAACTCTATATAAATTAAAATGAGATGAGGTTTATAACAAAATTCTTAAGGTAGGAAACACCTATGGGAATTATGATAGCAAAGTGATTGCCTTGGTTAAGTTAACTAGGTTTAATAAATTTGAAGAATTAAACCTGCTACCCTTGGAAGATTTGAGTATTTTTTAGTCCTACATTATTATGAGGAAATCCTTAAATAAATGGATTGATGATATGAAATCTTTAGGCCAATCTCTTACTTAGAAAGGTGGTAGAGTTATAACTCTACTTAAGGAGGTTGAAATCACACACCTTGTAAATATAGATGGTACCATTATCAATGAGGATGATTTCAAATCACAAATCCATAATTTCATTATCAGTTACAAGAAATAGGATATGGATTGAGGAGTAACCTTTAGATAATAAATGGTGGACTTAGTAGCATTAGTTAATCAAAGAATATAGAAGGTAGTAGAAGTCAATAAATTCATAAGACCTCTCTTAACTAAACATAATACATTATCAGATTTCACTATCAACCTTGATAAAGGAACCCATCATAGACCTAAAATTAATTGATAGAGATTACAAGAAGTATTTCAGGGTATGGGAGGAATAAATAAAAACTAAAAAAATGTGGATAAACAACTACATATGGTTACCATAAGAGCTTCTTCCTCCTCATCCCCTCTAGGAATTTCTTCTTCTTTAGTTACATTGAGAATTATTTCCTCTTTAGTTGCTTTGGTTTCACTTTACTCTTAAACTACATTAGAAGATCCATCATTGTCAAAAATAATAGGATCCCAATTTGGAACCTTAATATAAAATATCCATTTTTTAGGCTATTTATTTGATAAATTTCATGTTCTCATTCCAATCAATATGTTGTAAGATTCCCTCTTTGAATAGGGAATATTTTTTGTTTTTAGAACATGAGAAAATTTTATCTAGTGATAGTTGTCATGTATTTGGCTATTTTATAACTAATGTAACCATCTCGGGCATTTGAAGAGGCTTATATATTGTGGTTTCCCCATATTTTATTTTTTAGAACATAACTTTCTGGAATTAGCACAAATAGAAAAAAGAATTCTAGGAATTTGTTCATTGTTTCATTGCTTTCCATATTTTCTAGTTTCTAAATATTTGTAAATGATAGATGTTTTTAGTTTCTAATGGTTAAAATTTATAATAGTGATTCTAATGCATATTTTTAGTTTGTGCTTTATACTATTCTAAAAACATTATCTATATATGCTCTATTTCTCTTCTACTCTGCAAACAAATGTGCTTAAGGCAATTTATTTTGATTAGCCATTTTTTAGAACATAATTCTTAGATACGTGCATTTTATTCATCCTAGAGTCAGCATTGCATTTATGGAATTTTGATTCGAGCACTAGAATTTCATGAATGCTAGTTTTATTTACACTATCATCAGAAAAAACCAAAAGAAATATGTTGGTCTTTGTTATTTTAAGGTAAATCTTCTTTTCTACTCAACCCTTCTTTCCCTTTTTTTATTTTTTTAATCATGAATCACCTTAGTTTACTTCTCACTATAAATATTCACCTTCTTTTTTGAGTTTGGGAAATAGTTGGAAAAGATATAAAGGAATTTTCACCATAACATTAAAAGGAAATCTCAAATAGATTGTGTTACTACAAAGTTACTACTATCCCTATAGTAAGGTCTACTTGTAGGATAAAGGTGGTAGTCATTTAATCATTCCATAAAAATTAAACTAAGACCTAAGGTCTTCTAGGACCACACAACAAATTAAGATATATTACTCTATTATTAGCATTTCATCCTCAACACAAATACACATCAACATGTACCACATAAACCTCTTCTTCTAACACTCCATTCAAGAAGGTTGAATTGATATCCATTTGATGCACCTTCCATTTATGTTGAGAAAAAATGGTTATGATTGTCCTCACCATTTCTAGCCTTATTAAAGGTGTAAACATTGCATTATAATCATGTCTGGGACTTTACTTATAGACATTCACCACTAGTCTTGCTTTATACCTCTATATCTTGTCTTTGAAAGTGGTTTTTGTCTTATACACCCACTTTACTCCTATGCCTTCTTTTCCTTTTGAAATTTCAACTAAATCCCAAGTCTAATTTCTATTAATGGTAGAAAAAATAGATTGTGTAGGCCTAGGTGGGTAACAACCAATAACACTAAGTAAAATAAAAGATTAAGACTATGGGGATACGCTATACTAGATAATAATGTTGTAAATGTACTAAATAAACATGCAAGAAGAGATGAAATAGGGGAGGGTAGAGTCATATCAATAAAACATAGAATTTTAATATATTAGATCACCTAAAATACTATTACAACATGTTTATAATGTATAAAATTATACAACTATAGTTGTTCACAAGACTTAAAAAAAATATCAATCTATAAATTAATGTCATATGTAGATCATTCCTATAATAAATATCATTTAGACATTAATGGGTCCTTGTGAGGTTATAATTTGGTCCTTTTGGTTGGTCTTGGTGATTATCTATAATTTTTTAGATCTAAAACTTTTAAATATATTGGTTGTTAAGATTGTTTGATTATAGTTATTATAAAATGTCATCTTTACCCTCAAATTCACCATTTGTACCCTTATTAGTTTTCCACACACAAGAAAATAAATAATAATGAATAGCAACAAGTGATAAACAATCCTAATCTCTGCCATTTTATAACAAAAATATAAGTAGACTATCTGAATCTCAGTGATTTCATAACATAAAATGGTAAAAAATGAATAAAAGGGCCAAGTCAAGACAAAAAAATCACACATTTCAGATATAGAAAACATATATTAAATACTATTTAAAGATTAAATACCTAAAAATAAATATATGCATAAATGATAGTAACAAATATGTTTAATGATTTGGACACTCTACAACCTACTTTGTTTTGATCTATCAACACTCTATAGTGTATATTCATAAAAAACTAAGAATATGTATCTGGTTAGACATGTTCGGTAGTTTTTGTTCCTCTTAAAAATGTATTGAAATTATATAGATCCTAATTTGCAAAGTAAATTTAAATTTTAAATTCATTGGGGACTCCCACCTATTTTTGAATGTAAATGCACCTTGGGAGTAGTCAAGTCAAATTGAAGGAAAGTGATATATTTAATTTATTAAAATGATATTTACGTATATTATATTAAACATATAATATTTATTTAAAATAAATACTAAAAATATATAATATATAATTATATTAATCGACAAAATATATTATATAATATAATAATATTATTAAAATATATTATATCTAATTTATATATAATATTAATTTGTTTAATATATAAAAATATTATGATATATATATATATATATATATATATATTATGTGTATGTATATATGTATTGGTAAGAGGGGTTATGTAAAGCAAAAGAGTATAAATTGATAGTTAAACCTAGTTATTACAAACCCATGACAATGTTAAAATTAAGTTCATCTAAGGTAATTATGGGTGAAGACCTATTCGGTATCTGAATCACCATACAATTCTTTAGTCTATGATGGCTTTCATTCTTCATGTAAAGAGATATCCTCTTAATATGTATTCTCTACATCAAAACTATAACTCCTTTGGTTTCAATTAGGGGGCATCTATATTTTATGGATATGGAGCTCAAATATGATTGATCATGCTTTGTTTTTGTGATTGCAATGGATAAATTTATTTTATTATAATAGCACTAAAAAAATTAAAAGTGACCAAGAGGAATTTTGGGTTTAAAAATTGGATAAAAATTAAAGTGGACATATATGTTCCAAAGACATAATCTATTCCATGTATGACTAATATGCCTAGTGATGATGCATTCTCAAGTATAACACCACCACTTATTTCTCCTAAAGATACTATTAATGTTACATCTTCAAAAAATGTAGATGAAACTCCACTTCATATTATGCAATAGACTATTTCTAAATTATTACCATCGGTTCCAAAGTTACATGATGATAATTTTACTTCTATTTCCATATTTTAACTTCTATAATTTTCATTGTATGGTCTTGTAATGGCTTATTGAACATTTTTTAAATACTTATGATCCCTTATATGTGATCCAAAAACCATGGTAGGAAACCCAACAAGTGTAATTTGTTGGGACTCGTATAAGTGTTGAAGCTTATATATCAAGGAAAATCATCTATTAGTAGAATGCTTATGGTTCTAGTGGAAATCACAATATGCATTCTCATCATATCCCGATGGAAGAGGTTTACTCATATCAACCTCTATAGGTGTAGGGAGAGATATGAGTTGACACTCAACTATATTCTTAATAATAAGAACCAGAGGCTTTGTGAATCTAGTAAATTTTTTACGTGGTGCATTCTATAATACAACTCACTATGGTGTTGTCATATTCATTATTTGATTGGTATCACATTTTGGTTCATTCGGATTAACTTTTTAATATGGATTGATCTTAAATTTTGTATTGGAATAGGCCAATGTAGTGGCCCCATACTTTATCTTTTTTAATGCAAAGAGTTTTATTTTTTGTTCATGTTCAAGGTCACCCTTCATGTTTAATATAAGTAGGAAATTTTAGTGCCACAAAGTGTGGTGGGAAGGTTTAAAATGATACCTCTAATGAAAGAGGGTTATGCAAGACATATTATGAATCAAATACATTGTATGCCTTATAGGTGTTCTTCTCAATGAGAGAAATTTATTCCTCTAATGTTTTAATCATTTGTAATGAAGATTGTGAAAATTCCCCACCTTAGTTCATCATATTCATTGAATTTGACATAAAGGGGGATGAATATGTATTCCCACTTGATGTACACTCATTATTTGATGGGATTAATGGGCCTAAAATAGGAACATCCTCCATGTTGGTCTTTATCATATTTGATATATGACCATGTCAGATGTCTATTGTGTTATAAGTGTTTAAATTAACTGATATAGTCACAAGTGTAAATTCAATAAATGTGACTCACTATCATAGTTATTTAAATTAGTGAATCTTATCTCAAAGGTATTCTAGGGGGATACAAATTAATGATTGAAATCCATATTAGACAATTTGATCATTTAAATTAACAAATATAAATAAACTTATTTAATAAGATCAATTATAATAAATGATAAAAATTGTAATTATTTTTATATTTAAAAACTATGCTTATTATTTATTTTTATTTATGTTTAAATCTTTAAATATTTTTATGAAATAATTTATGTTTAAACATTTTCCTAGAGTGGTTAGTTCTTGCCTCCTCATAAAATGAAGCATTTTTTAATGGAATGCTATTTTACTAAATTCCTTATTCATATTCAAGTGGTGATAAATAGAATAAGTAAATCCATATTGATAAAAATATTTAAACATAGTCACAATTCCATTGTAAATATTTTTACTATTTTCTACAAGTGTAAATTTATCTGAATCTAGATAAGGTTCTATCCTCCAAAAATAGGAATAACAAGAATCCCTCTAGCATTTACCAAAATGAACCATAAAAATTTTTGTATACAAGTCCACCTCTAAATTAATTTTAATGACTTGGCATGCATGTTCAGAGTTGTTTATATATTCCACTTGAACTACCATCAAATGTTCAAAAACATATTTCATACTTAATATAATTTTGACTACTTCATGTGCCCCTAATATTGAATTAAACAACCACAACCCATTGTGTTAGTTATCTATGTTTCATCCAAGAATTCATAAAAGTGTAGATCTCTAACTATGGCTTGTAAATATGAGTTGTTTCATTTGACTAAGAATCAAAATAGCAACTACTATGAGATGGTTGTGTACCATTGACTAATTAGTTTTAATAATAAACCTCATCAATATGCATATAATACAATGAACCAATACATCATATAATATAATTATCATAGTTTCACTACATGGTGAATCCATCCAATTTCCATACATCTCCATAAATGTGAATACAAGAAATTAACACACCTTTATGTATATGAAGTACAACATCACTAGTTATTGAAAATTATCATAGGAAGCCATTATTTGGGCATTAAAAATATTGTTGTAGCTTCTCAATACTATCAAAAGAAGATATGGTGGACATATGTCCATAAAAATTATCCATAATCAACTAAAGACTAACCACATTATATATGATTAGTGACATAATGAGATAGAAATATTGAAGGATGTCATTGAATTCTTTTGATGACACATTCCTTATGATCGATTAATTTAAGGCTATTATTATATCTATGTGCAAAATTTCAATAAACTAATGAAATTCAAATAATAATAGCATGTATAAAATAATTACAAGGTTAAATGTATGTATGTACCTATATAATTCTTAAAGGAATATAAAATGTGAAAATACTATAATGTCAGTCAATTGCCATATAGTTTTACAATGTCAAATAGGCATGTATTATCATATAGATATAAAATAAAATGTCATAAGACATATCCTAATAATAAAAAATCCTCCCTCTCTTTTCCTTCCTCATATAAGGCTCTCCCTCAGACACTTTACTGATAGATGGAGCTCACTTAGACACTTAATATTCCTTCAAGCTCTAACTATAGATCCTCTTATGCTCATAACTCACCTATTGCTAAACATATTCATATACATATATTGTCAGAAATTTACATATCGGATATAGCCATGGTCATGCAACTTAGTTCAAAAGTTACTTTTAATATGATACAAAAAAAATTAAGGATGATTTTATCATGGTTTGGTGGTCATCCTCAATTTTCCTCTGATGCTCAATAGGGTCAATGGTAGGTTTTATATCACAAGAAGGAGTTTGAAAGTAAAAAAATACTAGGATTTTGTTCCCTACTCATGATAATGGAATTTTTTAGACCCTACACATGTATATATACAAAATAAAACTTCAAAATTAACTAAAAGTTATTTAAAATTAAAATTTTAATTACATATAAAAATTTAAACCAACTAACTAGATAATATAAATAAAATACATAAATTAAAAAATGAAATTATTTTTTATCATGTGTCACCTTTGTTAATCATTTGAACAAGAATATCAAATGCCACTAAAAACTCCTACATAGATAATATATTCACATTAGTTATTTGTACAAGTACTAAGGAAATTTATTAAAATAAATCCATATTTACACTTAAACATTACAAGTTTTCACACCTCAGTAATTTGTTACATAAATGAAATCACAGTATTAATGCCTATGTCTACTCCTACTTGTGTAGATGGAGTCTCAAATGAGGTCAATAATGAAAAAAATTTATCATCATTGGTTGAGAAAATATATAAAATTACATGCATCTACATAAATTACAACTTATAACATTTAAAATTACCTTTGTATATATAAACATCAACCAAGTAGTAGCAATATATGAGCTAAAAGATGGTTCACAATCTAGATAGGATAAATATGGTATTATCTCCTATTACAACCTTAAAAATTGCATATATATTATTGTTATTTATATGTAAAATAATTATTATCTTGTAAACACTATTTATAATTTAACAGGTCCAACAAAAAAAATTACATGTTAAAATTAAAGGATACTTTCAAAGGTGCAGGCGAGATTTATAAACCAAATGTATGTTTCAAAAAATTATCAATCAAAACCATATCATCTATGCAATTATAAATACCAACATAATTAGTTTACATTAAATCCTTCTCTCCATCTAAAGGTATAGTGCATACAACACCATAGGATCTACATTAGTGTGGTTGAGTAGTAATGTTAGTTGGACCATCTCCATGTACACTCTCATGAGCATAAGTATCAAAAAATTATCTTGTATATAAAATGAGGGTGTTAGTAATTGTCTTAAGTACATGTTAACTATCAATATCTACAACATCTTTCACTGTATATTATCTTAGGCCAATGTGGTTATTTGATAGAGAATATCATAG
>JARHVA010000572.1:475000-570000 GCA_037957365.1 Torreya grandis
TCTAAAGTTTCATGATGATAATTTTACTTATATTTTAATATTTGAACTTCTATAATTTTCATTCTATGGTATTTTAGTGGATTATTGAACATTTTCAAATTTTTATGATCCCTTGGATGTGATCCAAAACCCATGGTAGGAGACCCAATAAGTGTAATTTGTTGGGACTCATATAAGTCTTGAAGCTTATATAACAAGTAAAATCATCTATTAGTAGAACGCCTATGGCCCCGGTGGAAATCACAATATACATTTTCATCATATCCCCATGGAATATATTTACTTGTATCAACTTCTATAATTGTAGGAAGAGATATGAGTTAACACTTAACTAGCTTTGTAATAAGAAGCACCAGAGGCTTTGTGAATCTAGTAATTTTTGTGTGTGGTGCATTATATAATATATATCAATATTGCACCACCATGTTCACTATTTTATTGGTATCACATTTTAGTTCATTAAGATTAACTTTTTAAGATGGCTTGATCTTAAATTTTATAGTGTATGAGTCCAATGTAGTGGCCCAAAACTTTAGCTTTTTTAATGCAAGAAGTTTCATTTCTTGGTCATGTTTAGGGTCAACCTTGTTTCTCATAAACATTAAATTGTAGTGCCACAAAGTGTCATGGAAAGGGATGAAATGATACCTCTAATGAAAGAGGGTTATGCAAGACATATTGTGAATCAAACACATATTAATTTAGATGCCTTTTAAGTGTTCTTGTCAATGAGAATTTTTTTCCCTCCAATATTTTAATCATTTCTAAAGAAGATTGTGAAAAATACCCAACTTGGTTCCTTTACCTTGATTTACAATATTTTTTCTCAAATACAAATATATATCTAAACACATATATAAAATGAAAGTCTACATAATAATATGTGGAAATATATTTATATACATACTATATAAATAGAAAGTGTTGGTTCTTATGATAGCTAGAAATGATCTTGGTCATCATAGAATGGATCAATCAGTCATTAGAATGCCTTAGAAATGGTTTCCAAATGAGTCCATAGCTGAAAATGGAATTATTCATATTGGGATGTACCAGTTAATCATTAAAATGCCCATGAAAATCTTTCTAAATGAGTTTGTTGCTATTTTATCGGAATGAAATCCCCCAAATTATAAAAATCTACATTTAAATACAATCTATAAATGAAAATTCAATATATATAAATACTATATATAGTAAGTTTTCTAAGGTAGATGAAAATGGCATTGATCATCATGGGATGTACCAGTTGATTATCAAATTTCCCTTGAAAATCTTCCCAAGAGATATAATTAAATCTTGTGTTTCATCTATAATTTATATAATATTCATAAATGAAATTTTTGTGATTCTTATATTGAAATATTTTTTTCAAGAGGAGTAAAGTTTCTTGGATTGCTTTTCTTGTTTAAATTTAATTTATTTTACATGGATGTGATTTGGCCACGTATTTTTGAACCCATTATTGGGCTTTGAAGTTGAAGTACTTATTTGTTGGTTGAAATGTTTAACCCTAAATTTGCATTGAGATATCACACTTTGTTTTCATTAATTAAACATTAATGTTTATATATTGATATGGTATAGACTACTTATGCCCTCACATAACCATAATTTAGATAACCATACAAAATCCTTTCCCAAGACATCTTTGAGTTACTAGGTATGATTTTATGTCACTTATTTTAATTACCATTTTATGGTTGAATTCATCTCCAAATATTAATTTTTAAATTCAAGAAAGGTGGCTTGCTCTTACAAGTATTTGAAATGGTGAATTAAATTATCTCAAAGGTATTCCAAGGGGGATAAAATTTAAGGAGTCAAATCCTTATTAGATAATTTAATCATGTAAATTAACAAATATAACTAAACTTTTTAAATAAGAATAATTGTAATAAATGATAAAAATTTATAAATATTTTCATATTTAAAAACTATGTTTATTATTTATTTTTATTTTTGTTTAAGTCTTTAAATATTTTTATTAAATAATGTATGTTTAAATATATAAATATTTTTTAAATGATTTTATATGTAAATTTTTATATAAACTTTTAAATTATTATATAATTAAAAATTCCCACATGCTTCAAAATTGGGGTTGAGTTTATCTTTTTTATCTTACCATTATTTTCTCTTTTAAAATTTTCTCTCCCTTTAGAAGGCTGAAAAAAATTCTTTCATGGACTATTAGGTTTACTGTGGCATTAGTGGTGGAAGTTTTAACCCCATTTATATGGTCATTTATATAGGTCCTCCTCATCAATTATTTAAATTACTATTTTATTGTATCTAAAATATGTGATTTATTTGGCTTGACATGGCCCTTTTATTCATTATTTACTAATTTAAGTTATGAAATTGATGATATTTGGATATACCTAGAATTTTTGTATGAAATGGAAGAGATTAGGATTTTTTAACTCTTACTTATATTCAATAGGGACCCAAATGGTGAATGCGAGGGGAAAGCAAACATTTTTTATTAACTACAAGAAAATAATCATAGTAAACAAGTGTCGTGATGTGAGAGGATTTCAATGACCATGACTTTATCTCTTTGCATCATTCATTTATTATTTCTATTCAGGATGCAACAAAATTATTTTATTTTAAACTAAATTAGAAAATAATTTTTTTTTCTTGTTATAAGTTATTATTAGTTGGGGTGGTTAAATTTTTCCTCATGCCACCTCATAAACTTTAATTAATGAATGATTGAATAACACCTAACATCAGGATTAGAGAGGGGTCCCATGTTGGGGGCTACTACTTCTATATTATTGGGTAGAGGGGTCTATTTTTGGGGTGATACTACTTATATATTATTGGGTAGAGGGGTCATATACATCATTATATATATAAAAACTACTTATAAAATATCTGCACCTTATAAATAGGAGAAGCTATTATTTAGGGAGAAGTTTTTAAGGGGTAGGAAGCAGTAGGGGGATAAAGATTTGTATGGTTGCTCCTATTTTTCATGTTGACAATTATCATTTACATCGAATCAATTTTTATTTTTTTCAAACAAATTTTTTTTAGTAAAATGATCCTAATTTCTCTCAGCAACATGTACTGTAAAAAAAATTAAAAAATCATGAGACCACTAATAAGGAAAAATACTCATATAATTTATCAATGGTGCCTCTTTAAACATAATTAGTTAGACCCTAGTATGAGAACCCATTCTTAGTCCCTTGTGAAAGATATTTTGAGAATTTTAAATCAATCATATCACATGCATAAGAGGGATTTTTGATTTTGTATAATAAGAGTGACCCCTTTTTGGGATATCTACGTCACTCATCCAATGTTTATGTGAATCACACCTAACCCATATGTTCACCATGTGATTATAACCTTTATTTCCTTATTTGTGCATGTGGGGCATAATGAATCCTTTGTATGTAAGGATGAGATTCTAAAATTAATGAATCCTTAAATAACACCTAGCATTAGGATTTGTCCCTCATGGCATGGATTTTGAGAATTATAAATTAGTCATATCACATGCATGAGAGGGTTTTTTCATTTTTTATAATAAGAGTTACCCCTTTTAGGAGATCCACATCACTCATCCAATGTTTATGCAAATCATGCCTAACCCCTTTATTTTCCATATGATTAGTCCCTTTATTTCCTTCCATTTATATGTGGGAAATAGTGAATCCTTTAAATGTAAGGAGGAGATAATAAATCATTTGAATGTGATGAGTATTTATCCCTTGTGTAATGGATTTTGATAATTTTAAATTAGTCATATCACACTATTCATCTCTCCCTTAGCAAAACCTTCAAACTTGTGCAATTCCATTATAACCTATGTAGAATTGGTAATTTAGCTATGGGGAAGAAGAAGAAGCTAGAGTCTGTAGATAAAATCATGTGAGATAATATAGTTAGTTATGTTTTTAAATCCATTAGATTGTTGTAATTCTTTCAAAATTTCCAAGGGTTTGATGAAACCGTTATTAATGATTTTTCCTCCATTTTATATAGAATTCCACCATAGTGAAGGGTATTCAACTTGCAGTCATTAGCCAGGTGATTAGTGAAATATCAAGCATTACAAATAAAGGAGCTAAGATAAAAAGAAGGTATTCCATCAATTATATCATCAATATTTTTCATGAAGAAGGATAGCTTCTAGAAAAGTGTGTTTTGGATCACACTGGGAAGGCTAAGGGCATAAATAGAGAAACCCTACCAAAGTCATAGAAATCTATAACCTACTAGATAATTAAGTAATTAACCTATGATGGGAAATGCATTGTGTTGGTTTGTGCTTCCATGAAAATACTAATTAATTTGAGGCATGGTTTACACAAACCCCAACACAAAATCAATTTACCATCATATTTGGTAGGATCTATTCATATTATTGCTATGAAATATGTCCACAATTTGGCCTCCATCTGCAACCATGGTATGATACACTTAACTATTCAACGCCATTTCTTCAAGAAGGAGAATGGAGAAGTAACATGGAATTTTTTTTCAAACCAAAAATAAAATAAAGTTATGGACTATCAAGGTATCACTTTAATAAGCCTCTACTTCTAATCCGAGGGATCAAAAGAAGGCTTCTCCTTCTAAGACAAACACTCCAAAATCAACAAGGAGAATAAGATCAACCTCAATGGTTGATACACATATAATTTATGTTCATATTTTTATTATTAATCAACCATAACCTAAAATAAGACTAAATCCTAGAGCTTCTCACATCATCTCTAAACTTTCTTCAGAGCCTATAGGGTGTTAAAAACCCATCACTAGCATAGATGAAGATCTTGCATCAAAATAGGTCCAAATATAATCTATATAGAGGTAATACATGAGGAATAAAGTAACACCACAAAATTAATTCAATACTCCACTTCATCCTAATGTGAAAATACATAAGAAGACAAAAAAAACTCATTCTATACAAAATTATGTAATGAAGGATCTATCTTTTTCAACTCTCTCTTGATGATCTTTTGAGGTCTGAAATTTTTATGGGTTTGAAATTGAATCATGGAATTAATACACCTTGAAACCTCAATAATATCTATAAGATACCTTATAAAAAATAATCAATATATTGATAACTACCTTCTTTAATTGTAACACATATTTACTCATTGAATCCATTATATACCTTAATAAGGTTGGGTAAGTTCAACCTTGAGGTATCTACTAGGAGATTGATTCAAGTTCCTTATAACACATTTATGGGTAACTTGAATGTATCTCCTAGGAGATAACTTGAAGGAGAAATCCACTCTTGTGCATGTTTGAAAGGTATCTCCTAGGAGATACCTTGAAGGTATTATAAGGGCCTTTAACATATTACCCAGTAGTGCCTTCCAGGTAAAGGAAAATTCCACTTGTGCATGTTGAACTTATCTCTTAAGAGATACCTTCAATGTTACCATTGAATGTATGATAAAAAACCTTTGAGGTATCTACTAGGATATTTATTTAAGGACCTTGTAATTCCTTCAAGTTACCCATGAAGGTATTAAAAAACACTTAAAGGAATCTCATAGTAGATAAATCAAAGGGTATTATCATACATTTAAATGGGAAATTAAAGGTATCTCTTAGGAAACCTTATACACAATAATAAATGTATTGGTAACTACCTTCTTTGATTGAAACACCTATTTACTCATTGAATCCCTGATACACCTCAATAAGGCTAGGCAAGTTTAACCTCAAGGTACCTACTAGGAGATTCCTTTGAGGTCCTTATAATACCTTAATGGGTAACTCAAAGGTATCTTCTAAGAGATAACTTGAAGGATAAATCCAATCTTGTGCACATTTGGAAGATATTTCCTAGGAGATGTCTTGAAGGTATTACAAGGCCCTTCAAGTTATCACACAATAGTGGCTTCATGGTGAAAGAAAATTCCAATTGTGTGCATGTTGAAGGTATCTCCTAGGAGATTCCTTAAACATTCCATTCAATGTATGAAAATTCCCTTTGAAGTATCTCCTAGGAGAATCCTTCAAGGGCCTTGTAATTCCTTGAAGGTATGGAAATTCCCTAGAGTGTAATTCTTGTTTCATAAAAAATGATGTGATGAAGGATCTACCTTATTCGACTCTCTCTTGATGATATTATGAAGTTTGAAATTTTTATGGGTTTCAAATTGAATCTTGGAATTAAGACACCTTAAAAAATTGATAATATTTACATAATACCTTATAAATAACAATCAATGTATTGATAACTACCTTCTTTGATTAAAACACCTATTTACTCATTAAATCCTTTACACACCACAATAAGCTTGGGCAAGTTCAACCTTGAGGTATCTACTAGGATATTATTTCAAGGGCCTTGTAATACCTTCATGGGTAACATGAAGTTATATCCTTGAGGTTAAATTTAAGTTATCTCCTTGAGGGTAACTTGAAGGTACCTTCAAAGAGATACCTTGAAGGAGAAATCCACACTTGTGCTTATTTGAAAGGTATCTCCTAGGAAGGTATTACAAGGGACTTAAAGTTAACACATAGTAGCGACTTAAAGGTGAATTAAAATTCCAATCATGTGCATGTTGAAGGTATATTATATTATATTAATTCAAGGGCATTGTAATTCCTTCAAGTTACCCATAAAGATATTACAAGGCTCATGAAGGAATTTCAAGTAGATACCTTAAAGTGAATTGTCATACATTCAAGGGGATGTTGAAGGTATATCCTAAAAGACCTTATACAAAAAAATAAATGTATTGATAACTAAATTATTTTATTTAAACACCTATTCAATCATTTAATCCCTTGTACACCTCAATAACACTGGGCAAGTTCAACCTCAAGGTGTATACTAGGAGATTATTTTAAGGTCATTGTAATACATTCATTGGTAACTTGAAGGTATCTCCTAGGAGATACCTTGAAGATATTAGAAGGAAATTCAAGGTGAAATAAAATTACACTCTTGTGCATGTTGAAGGTATCTACTAGGATATAACGTCAATGTCCCCTTCAATGTATGACAATGCCCTTCGAGGTATCTCTTAGGAGATTCCTTCAAGGGCCTTATAATTCCTTGAAGGTATGACAATGAATTTGAGTTTAATTTTTTAAAGGTAATTAGTTAAATTTTAAACTATTAAAATAACCTAATTTCATATAAAATGATGCATAGGTGATCTACCGTATTCAACTTTCTTAGATTTTTTGCATTGAAAAGATTCTTTACAGAAGGTTTCTCATTGATAGATTTGTATCAAGAACTTCCCTTTTAGAAATTTGTATTTCATAAAGTTCCATTTTGGTAATTTTCACTCTAGGAAGTTTTAAATTGGTATAAATATATCAATAAAATTTATTATGGAAGGTTTCTCATTAGTGACTTTCATAGCAGAGGAATTATTTCATAAAGTTTGGTCCATAAAATCTTTACTTCAGCAACTTCCTTTTGGCAATTTTGTGGTAGAAATAATTACTTTGGTAGGTTTTTTAAATGGTAGATTTATTTTTAGTCTTAGTCTTTGGGAGATTTTGTATCAATAAATTTTTCTTCAAAATCATTCTCTTTAGGTTCTATCTTTGGAGGCTTTTATGTCAGGAATTTACAAATCAAAAACTTTCCATCAAAAAATTTAATTTTGGATACTTTATATCAAAAGGATTTATTTCATAAACTTTGAGAGATAATAATTTTGAAAGGAATTCTATAATTTGGAGTCTTTAGGCCATTACTGAGTCTTTCCACCTTCCCAATTTTTAATCAAGGACTCCATCAAGTACACTGATACTATGTATGATTCCAATATTTTTGATGATTAATATGCTAAACTATTCAAATATATGGGATGCCATTGATGCAATTGATGTTTGATACTATGAGGAGAAATTAATGAAAAAACAAATGCAATCAGTTTTAGACTTACTTCCTGGTCCAGAGTTTAGTTCAAAAAAAGTTTCCAAGTTGTAATGAAACCAATTTCAAAATGTAGATATCATCGAGAACTTTTTGGAAATTTTTGTGGTTTGTAAAATGGACACCGTATGCAAAAGTTATAGGCCATTGAAGTTATAATGCGACAAGGAAAAATGTGGTGTCACAAGATTACATTTCACAATGTGAATGTGACAAGTGGACCAATCAGTAGTTGACACATGGTAGTGCATTTAGTAAGTTCATGCAAAATTTGGTTTGGTGTTTGGTTTGTTGATAACCTCTAGTCTTTGATAGGTGGTCATATGAGGATTCATGGGCCCCGTTATTTGCTCGTAGGGGGCTCTCAATGAGGGTCGACACACTTGATTAAGGAGGGGTGCCTTGGTCTCCATCTCACAATGCTATGTATTTGCATTTACTTTTAAACTATTATTTTGTGCCCACTGGATGCATGTGGGACAATCTTATTATAAGTTTTTAAAGCCTTCTAATTATTCCTTGGTAATTCTTTACACCTTACTATTATGAAGTCCCATACACCACTAACTTACCATGCCAAACAATGCATGCCAAGTCAAAGCTGAGCCACATCTCAAGATAATGCCATTCCATAAAGATTAAGTACCATGTCATATTCCATGGGAAGAGGACGTTGATTTTAAATTCCAAGCTAAGAGACCAAGAGAAGAGGACAAGGCTTAGTGTATATGCTAAGATTGGTGTATTGACCAATAACCTAAGTCATGGTTGGTACATCTACCAACATGAATGCTAATCTAGGTACCTTGAACCCACCAAAAGGGGGCATTAGTAGATTCAAAATGAGCTGCCATTCTTTTTAAAGGACTTAAGAACCATTCCACTACCTAATGTGGGATAATAGATAAGCAAAGCACCTAAATAGAAGGCTGGAGTTTTAAACCCGTGACCTACCTAGTAAAAGGGATAAGCCTTGACTAACCAAGCTATAGACTTGAAAGTGTTATAAAAGACATGAATTTTTATTTGAATTGATGCTTCACAGGACTGTGTTTTTATTTTAGGAGGCTGAGAGCTAGTTTAAGCTTGGAGATGGCTTTAGCAAATAGATTCTAATCAAATTTTTGACCTCTATACACAGGGTAAGCCTTTCAGTTATGTTTTGTAATTAAAAGAGAATTTTATTATTATTATTATTATTATTATTATTATTATTATTATTATTATTATTATTATTATTATTTGGATATACCAATAGATTGAATGAAGGACCAAAGCACATTTGAAAGGGTTTGAAGACTGAGGAAGGATATTGTGTGGCTGAGCTTGAGTATATCAAGCTAGGTGGAGTTCTTGGATAGAGATCAGGCTTGAGGGAGTTGTGTAGCATTTCCAAATAATTTTTAAGCCATTTGTTGCACAAATTTAATATAAATGGTCCTCACTATTGGGCAGACCCAAAGATGTAGGCAATAAATGTCAAACTCTATTATTAATTTCATGTGGTAATTTGTCAATTATTGCATGTTTTAAATTTAGTTTTTTATTTTTAATTAATTATGAACATATGAAAGTTTTTAAATATTGAAAATTTATGACATTTGATTTAAAACAAAAATTAGTTTAATTGGTGAATGGAAGTTTAAAGTCAATTCATGGTTCCAATCCAATTCAATAACTGAGAAAGATTTTTCCAAACATTTTGCAAGTTCTTTTGAGTATTTCAAGATTTTTTTAAGTTTGAGAAATTTAGAATCCATAATTATAAAACTTTACTTTGAGTTTATCAGTGGTGTTTATAGATGACTTTCTTTCAAGAGACAAGGGATATACTTTGTGATGTCTAAACTTGAAGTGATGCCATGCATAGACCTGTTGTAGGATCTATTTTTTGATGGCAAAGTGACAAGGGATGACTTCTCGTACCACTTGAATCATAAAACCATTATGGATTTAATCTCATGAGATGCATTATAGAGTTTATTATATTTACCAATTGTATATGATACTTATGATTTACATAGGGTGGTAGGATGGAAGTAGAAAAATTTAATCAACAAAACACTGAGTCACTGGCTTATCACTAATGAAATTATCATCCCAAAGGAAAATAACCTGATACCTATCATTAAGTTCAAGATGGGGTTTACATTGGGATCTCTCTGGAATTAAGTTCCACTCTAAGGCATGAGTTTTAGGTGTGTTTTGAATAATTGAGTGGTGGAAGAGAGGGTTAAGCTAGTTGATTATTTAACCAATTTTATGGGTGGATGTGTGCTTTCTAATAAAAAGGAAAATAACTATATCAGTTGGATGGGTGAAAGACAAATCTATGGTGGGTAGGTCTCAAATAAAAATCTAAAAAGGGAAGGGTAAGGTAGAGAAGGATTATATGTATTTAAACAAGAGATTCTTAGTCTATCTCTTTAGTGGACAAGTATTTCACAGACTAATGTTTATTTTTTTCAATTTTTGCTCACTTACAAACAAAAATGGCTGGGAGTCTAGGTAATCAGATATAGGGTGCTTTTGGGTCTCAACTAAAGATTGATATTTTCAAGGCTGCTATTGCATAACTTTATACCAGAGGTTATAGCTCAGACCAAGAAGTTATCTAAGGTAGCTATTGCTTACTCATATTATGTTGTATCAACTAAAACACTTATACACACTTTAGAATAATGATTCAACCTTCACTAACTATATAAATCAATGTACATATCAATATTTAGTAGTTATAACACATCTAGGATTAATCATTCATAAACACAATAGTCAAATTCATCCATATCAATTGCACACATTAGAATTATTGAATCAATTAAAAATTAGAGAAGCTTCAAATTCATGAACATAGAAAGGGAAGAAGACAACAAATATAGATTCATGACAATCAAGATTCTTGATATCTTCCTGCATTCCATTCAAAACTCTAACCCTTTGAAAGAGGGTTAAAAATCTTATATATAGATGTTGGGGAAGGGGTCGCCTCATCATCCAAGACTATAACATATTGTTTACATATTGATAAACCATAAGATTATTTTGAGTTCCATAATGATGCATTACAAAGAACCTAGCCATGAAATTTATGCTTGATTCTCCAAAGTTAGTTTGGTTATAATATATAAGTGCAACTAAAAATTTACTATTTAGTTATGTAGGTTACATGTAAAATAATAATAAAATTATCCAATCTAAATTGGATCTTACTTGACTTGTCTTAATACTGCTATGGGAACTGTAGTAGAGTTGATAGTAGCTAGCATAGTGACTAAAAGTAAACTTGAAGAACCATTATATGTTCGAATTATCATCATCATAGGTATAGTAGTCCAATTTAGTATCAACATGGTAGTTGTTACTATTAATAGATTTGGTGGAGTTGGCATGGTATAATTCATAGATTAAACTTACTAAACATATTTCTTATTTGCCTCTAAGTCTTGATAGTGCTTGTAAGCCTTGGCATGTTGTGCTCTGATTAGACCCATATCTCAAATAGATGGTCTAGTTACCTTGTTAATCTCTCCCATTATCTTATTATGATTTGCCTTGGTCATTTTGAAAATGAATCTAAATAACTCTACCTCGATGGCTTTCTTCTTTATTGTATTTAAATTAGCCTCTATGTTTTCAATGCTTAGATCTTACAAGCTCTATTTGAAACTATTAAAGGATCATTTAATCATCTAGTCAAATGTATAGTTATCTTGAATAGTAGCTAACTCTAGTCCTAACAAAATCTATTTGATCTCTTTTTCCTATTTGGCCAATATATTATCTAATGCCTTCAAAGATAAAACCTAGTTTTAGGCCTCTTGGGTCCTTATTAATGCTAAGTTCATGGAATTTGAGGCCTCTAATTCATTCATCAAATCCAGATGTCTAAAAACTTTATTAGGTGTATACATCACATAAATTCCAACTTATTTTCTCTTCCTTGAGGCTCATTAATAATTTAGTTATGTTATTAACATGTGAAGATAAGGTGACTTAAAGAATGAATGGAATCAAGGATTTCATACAATTTGAGGGAAATTTCTTGTACAACATATTCAATGCCTTAAGGAACTTTAATTACTTATTATTGACCTCTAAATGATTCCAAATATTCCTTGAGCTCTTGCCTAGCCATTTTAGTTCCTTGTTGTATGGCCATGATATCTTTCATGTGGGTGTTCATATATGGTTTCAAGTACTCTATGTAATGGGGCTGACCCTTCTAACTATTTTTGTCCTTTGCTTAAGGAGTATATTTCCTCCCTCTCTTCAATGATTATGATCCTACCTAATCTATCTTATATATTCCTCTTTCTCACCCTCTATACTAATGTAGTGGCTTTATCAAACATGGGGTTCACTATTAGCAATTTCATAATATTTAGATTGGGCCTCTAAGAGGCTGAGGCTCCTAGTTCCTTAGCCCAATTTAGAAGAGTCATCTTTGAGGTATGAGAGTGAAATTATTCTAGTTAATCATAATATTCAAGCTATTTCTTAGTGGATGTGGGAGGATTAGGCATTTTAGGCCAGATAATCTTTGACTAGTCTATGCTCCCATATTGCGGCATTGGATGATCCACATAGACTAGCTTCCTCCTAGGTTTTCTCTTAGTTGTTACCACTATGGATATTGTTGTGGGAATGAAAGAAGTTAATGATGAACCCAACTTGGTAGAAGGAGTTGTAGTTGAAGGCATGGATTGAGTAATGGTTGGGATGGATAAGGCTAATGTTAATGGAATAGATGTTAATGGAAGGGAAATTAAAGGGATGGAAACCATAGGGATATAAATTATAATAGTGGAAGGGGTAACAAGATCTATGGTAATAGGTAGACTCATGGATGGGCCTAGGAATAATAAACCTATTGAGACTATCCATTGAGAAAAAAATGTGGAGATAATAGGGCCAAGGTTGATTAAAACTTTAGGTAAAGATATAAGAGGGGAAAAACTCAACAAATTTGTGAGTAAGGGGCCCTTACCAAATGAGTCACCTATGATAGGTGATTCATCCTTTAGTGCTTATAGGATTAGAACCTTTGCCTATTATAGCTCATCCTCATCTACCTCCTAAGTTAGATGGGTCTATGGTCTATCCTTAGGCTTTTTCTAGTATGTCTTTGTTGTTCTCCTTGCTTGTGGACATATGGAATGTGATGGAAGAGACAAGAGAATAGTGCTTAGCATGGAGGTTGCTTAGCATGGAGGTTGAAGAAGCCAGTGTTTCCTATTCATTTAAGGAATTTAAGAATATAACCCTAGATTACATTAGTTATTCCACTTGTGCTTCCAATTGTGCTCTATTTATAGCTTTAGTTATATCCTTAGCTAACTCTTTCTTGACCTTAATCAATTCAATTATTGAGGGTTGAACTAGGAGCACATATGCTTGTTCTTGTGTTGAGGTAGGTAGTTGTTCCTCCTTAGATTATTGTTCTTCTTATTCTCCACCAAGTGGTGCCTCAACTACCAAATTCTATTAGTCTTAAATATGGATTTGATATTTTTAAGGATTAATTCCCTTGTGATCAAGGAATCCTATAAGGGTGGTTCGATCATGTGTTAAAACAAGAAAACTTGAATAAAAACACACTAACATGAATAACACTTACTTGCCTATATCATAGGGGGATATTAGTGAACAAATAAAAAATGATAAAGCTCAACTAAAATGCAAATATCTTACAAATTATTTACCTTCCTTGAATGCTCCAAATGATGTGTTCATTTGGCTTGCTTAGCTTTTGCTCAAATATTCTTTGGTAAATGGAGTTGTATGTCTCCTAATCTCCTTAAAACCATTGTTGGCTTATGTTTTATTTATGTAGCTTGATGGATTAGCTTTTGATTTTGGAATTATAACATTATAACTTTGAATCATGCACCAAATCTTGCTTTTTAACTCTACTATGTTCAATCTCTCATAAATGAGAGGCAAATGCTTGTATTTATAGGTTTTAGAAACTAACCCAAACTCAAAGTGAGTTAGAGTGTAATTAGATATTTTAATGGTTTCAAACCTAACCTTTATGAGTTAATTAACCATAGTAGAGTTAAAAGGTGTCAAATGGTCATGATTAAAATGAATAGGCATATTGAGATATTTTAGGATATTTGACAACTCACAAAAAGGTAATTATGAATTCTTAGGATATTCTTTGATTTTGAATTTATTTTTTTAGAATTTCATTAATTACTCATGGATGATTCAATTAGGCATTTAATTATGTTTAGCATTTTAATTAATTTTATTTAGGCTTTTTATCATTTTTCAAGATTTGAATTAATTATATGTTTGCATTTTCCCCATTTAATAGGTCTATAAGCCAAATTGCATGTTATGAAGCTAATTTTAAGAAATTTAGTGATTCTTAGGATTAATTTACAAAGGTTGGTAAGAATCAATCTAAACTCTAGTATAAAGACATTGGTGGCCAATTTTAGGTGTCAACACCCCTCACTTTATGACTATTGTGATGGCCTTACACTCCACAAATTTGAGGATCTCCATTTTCTAGGAGGTAGAATTTAGAACATTGCTTCACTAAATGTCACGGATGGTTATACTTGAATTACTCTCAAAAATTCCTCATTTAGACCTATAGTGGTATCCCTTTATCTGACCTCATTATCATCTTTATAATTTAAGAAGATAAAGTCATGATTGATTAGCTCATACTTGTATTCAAGGTCGAGGTTGTGAATTTTCTTTTGGACCTTTCCATGAGGGTCTTAGTTTTTGTGAGGAATGGTGGGCAATTCATAGACCTTCCTGGCATTACTGGCATCTCTAAACTATCTATGAATGGTGTACTACATTTGTCCAATGGTTACATAATACTCATGGAAGGTTACCTTCTTATTTTTCATAAGCTCTTCATCTATGCTATTCCAAATTTGATGAGAAATTTCCTACTCAACCACCATATCTAGAAAAAAATTTAGAAGATGAAGAAGATCTACTTTATGCCTCACCACCATGATCATTGCAAAATTTGGATATAGCTAGTAATCTCCAATTTTACTGGCTAGTGTCTAGGCTATGCTTAGGTAAATTATTGGCAATGGCTCATCATGAATATCCATCCATACCTAAGGATAAAGGTCCTCGATAACATTATTTATGTTTCTCACATGCATAAATATTTACAAAGCTATAGTAGCCATATATCTTATTTTTATGACCTTAACATTAGGCTCCCATAGGACTCTATTATGCCTATACACAGTGCCCATGACTACATCTAATAGATAGGACATAATATAGAAATTTACCTAAAATGTTTTATTATCCTTTTATAGAATCTTCTCGTAGAGGTGTGTGTTAATGATTTCCCCCAATGTATAAGTATACTCTGATATAGTTAGAAGATCTAGAATGAAAACCCATTCAAGGTGTACATAGTATATATTAGCATGACCAAATATCCTATTTATTAGTGTCATCCCTACTCAAATTCCCATTATGAAACTAGTAATGGGGACTAGGCTCTTGGCATGTTATTTCAAGGTGAATTTATGCCTGGGTGGTAGTAATTTTTAAAGAACTTGCTATGGATGGTTTACCCTTTTCCATGTAACTAAAGTATGTAAATCATATGTAACATCTGTAATAGGAAAGATTAAATACTTGTTGAGTCCAACATACCCCCATTTCTTAAAAATAGGGACCCTTGTGCATATTTTGAACCTTAAAACTTAAATCTTGATATTTTACACACTATTATAATTTGAAGATCATCCGTGCTTGATAAATTGACCCTTTTGTTCATGGTTTTGTTTTAACCTTGTTGAATGTTGCTAACAGTTAACCCTCATGTCTTAAGTTGAAGGTCATGGAGCTTTTATTAATGGATCATACTGGGATGTTCATGATCTTATCCTCATTTAGGATTTTACTAACCTTGCATCTGTGAGATCTCATGGTTGGATTCATGTTCTAAAACCCTCTTTTAGAAAACCCTAGCTTAAACCCTTGGTTTGAATTCAAATTTGGTGGGAATATTTTAAAATTTTCTTAAGCCTAATTTTATCCTAAGGCTTGGTCATGTTTTTTAGCATGATTGAACCTTAGCCTAAAATAATGCTTGGTCCCTTTATTTTTTCCCCTTTTTTCTCTTTATTTTAACAAAGTCTAATGTTCATGTTTTAGGGTCCTTTATTTTCCTAGCTTGGCCCCATCATATCACATGGTCTTTTTTGTTACATACTTAGTGTAAAGTCTTAGTTGTAAGTCACCATTCATATTTAATAAAATGAACAAGACCTTAGTCTTAAAATATTAGCCTAAATTCATATGTTGAACTAAGCCCTAATTTAAGCATCTTGCCTCCTTCCAAGATCAATGAATCTTGATTCATCATATAGGATGATCAGATGGAGTGGAGGAGACCTGACAGATCCAAATCCTTGATCCATCAAACCAATCCTACATGAGCCCCTAGATCATGATCAATGATCCATGCTTAAGTGGGACTAGATATCTAATGGAACATTATCATCATTAAGGTTAAATCACCCCATTTTATCAAACATAGACTTATCTCAAGTTTTACCCTAGGGTCTCATTGTATTTATTAATATAATGAAACCTTAAGATAAAACTTATGCTACAACTTTAATTTTTGAAAAGAGTCCATCATGTGAAAATATCTAAGATCTTGATCAATGGCCTATGGCTGCTCATGAAAACTAATCCAATAGAGCAAATGCAATGTTGAAATGGCAAAGGCCTAAGAAACCTCATGAGGGTGACAAGTGTTGTCATTTTAGGAACCTAGATCTAGATCAATGCTCTATAGACCCTACCCAGGGTCAAATAAAGTCAAAAGCCTAGGATTCCTATAGAGTCTCCACATGGTACTCTCACATTCATTATTGGTGTTAAAAGGGCCCCATGCATTAATACTTAGACTCAACCTAAGTTTTAATCCTAAGGTTTATTATATTTTCTTAATACAATGAAGCCTTAGGCTAAAACCCTAGGTTATGATTATAGTATTTGAAGGGACCCATTTTATTATGATTTTTAGACTTAGGCATTTAAATAAGTCTAATTTTCATACACATTAATCCATAATCTAAATTGATCCTCTTCATGATTATAGGGACCAATGGAATGCATCCAATCAGATCATGATCGATGGTTTACTCTTGATCAGGACTGGATGATCTAATAGATCATGTTAAATCCAAGATCTTTGGACATAATAAATTCCATGAAATTAAATTTGATGTTCTCATGAATGTCATTTGATGCCAGTGAGGTCATCATTGATTTATATGAGCCTGTCATATTTGAGCTCATCGATCATCCTACTTAAACATAAGGATATGCTTAAAAACATGGCTAAGGCTTATTACTTGTGTTACAATTAAATGGGACCTCTTTTTGGGAAATAAAAACTTAAGGTGTTTTAAAATTAATGATAAATTGATCTTATGGTCTAAAAATTTGCAAACATAGACTTAATCTAAGTCTTTATCCTAGGTTCCTATGGTATTTATTAACACAATAAACCTTAGGATAGAGATTTTTATTATGTTTTAATTCAAAAATAATTCCCTATGCCTTAAAACTTATCTTAAAATTTTAACCTAATGTTTTATCATGTTTATCAACATGATAAAACCATAATTTAACACTCTACATTAAGTTCTCTTATTATTTGGGTCCCCTTTAAGTGTTTTCTAAGACTTAACTTAAATAGTTTAGCCTAAATTTTACATCATGTTTATCAACATGACAAAAAAATCATCCTAAGTCCATTTATGTGTGTCCTAAAACTTAGCTTAAAATATTTTAGCCTAAATTTAATGTCATGTTTATTAATGTGAAATAAACCTTAGTCTAAAATATTTAGCCTAAGTCCCTTCCTTTGTCCTGATGCTAATTAAAGTGAGTGCACTTTGCAGGATCAAAAATATATGCTTCATCACAGGGGATAATCGAATGAAGTGAACATATCTAATGAATCTAAATCCTTTGATCTATTAGACCAATGGTATTCATTCCCTTAGATAATGATCATTGGTTTGTGCTTAAGTAGGACCAAATAATTAAATAGAGCACAATCGATAGAGACTATTCAGTGAGACCTCAAAGGCCTATAGGACAGACATGTGGTAAACAAGCATTCATTGGTGAAATTTAGAACCCAAAATTCTCATGAAGGTTCTAAGTGACACAACCATAGAGAAAGACAATGAATAACACCCAAGCCCTAGGATCATGATCAATGGTCCACATTGATCCATAAGTAAGGATCTAATGGCATGAATCAAAAGAATGATTTTAAAATGTAATGGCTATTTCCTTTAAAGAATTTATGAAAAATTCCATGAAATATACCACATAAGAACCACACAAGCACAAAATGAAAAAATTGAAGATTTTATAAGCACAAAAGGGAAAAGGTATAAAGGCTAGGGTCTCAATCAAATACAAGGCAAAAATTAGCCTATGTCTAAGATATCATCACCATTAAAGCTTAAAACTAGCCCTAGCCTCTATGAAAATCCCTAATTTGAACTCTAATCAATCACAGTCAAGCCATAAAGAGTTCAATTATTATATGATCAAGAGCAAACCAATCTAGAGGCTACTTAAAGACCACTAGTGAATAATTTGCAAGCTTCACAGTCATGGAAGATTAAAGGCAAAAATAAAGGGATGGCACAAAGTTATACTTGAATTTAGATAATAAGGGAAGGGCCTTTAAGGATATGGACTTTGATGATGTGGCATTGAACACAAGAAATAGAATTTGGTCTGAGCTTTTAAGGACTATTGAGGAGATGTAAGCCATCACAAGGGAGGATAAAAAGAATGCTATGATTCTCTAGAGATATAATGACTTAGTCTCCATCTAGATGACTAGTCTCTACTATGTTATTTCAAAACCTAAGGTATTACACTCCATCAATGTTATTTCCCCAATTTTTATAGATTGTAATATTGAGAAAGGTTGTATATTTCATGAATGTACTTTCAAAAAGGTATCATATATTTCCCCCTAGAATTTGAAAGATAATAAAAGCTATGCAAGCCCCATATAGACTTACCTATAATTAGAGTATGGACTAGCAAAATGACTTAAACATTATCCTTGCCCCATGGTTGCTTACTAGAACCCAAGTGATCTAAGACCCCACCAGGAAGATCCCAATTATTTAATTTAAGGAAGGGATCAGAATAATCATGACCTTAACAAATAATTTATCTAAAGACCCTTCCACCACACATGTTAATAATCTCTAGGTTACTGATGTATACTTCATGGTAAAAAAAAGGAATCACACCTCTAATAGGTGAGATGATTAAAATTTGTTTGAAGTAGCAATTTTCATCCATTAAGAAGAAAATAAGAAACTACTTCTTCATGATGTCCTATATTTTATATGACCTCTTGGCCACCACCAAGATCCATGACATAAATAATTGGTCACCTAATGGGAGACATGGTGTTTCCCATCCCTATTCCAAGTTGCACATATTCAAGTATAAACATAACATACAATTCATTTTTGATTGTGTATACCCAAATTTGGTAGAAGCTATCATAGGGATCCGCATGGGTAAGTTTAACCTTTTAGTCAAGAATTATGTAGAGATGATTGGAGATATCTAGTTGTATCTAAATAACACAGTGATTAGAATAGAAGGGACCTTAACTCAACCCCTCAAACTATTGGTCCATGTGCCAACCAAATTGGTAGAAAAAGAAATTACATATCAACTCTTTAATGGTATAGATGGCGTGTGCAAATGGAAAAAGAAAGGACTCCTTCACCCCTTAACTTTGACCATCAGTAGAACTATGTTATAGAATTGGGATCATGTGAATTTCATCTCCAAAAATAGATATTCCTTCATCGTATAGCTGGATGATATAAGGTAGTGGAACCCCCATAATAGGGTCACAAAAATTTTGAAATCAAAAACAATAAATTACACCTATGAACATAGGATTGGTGTTCATTACATGATGTATATCAGGGCCACTAATTTCATATAAGTGTTATCCAAGTTGAAGAAGCATAATATTAGGATAGAGGCCAAATTGGCTAGGGATTAGAAGCCTCCAAGTGAGATTTGGTAGATGGGGCCCCTGTAGTACCACTTGTTATTGGGATCCTTGTCCAAGCCCCCTCCAAAGCAACCATAAATAGAACTAAAACAACCTCAATCACTAATTTCATAAGGGCCTAGGAAGGAGAAATTGGAAGAGAGACCTAGTGAAAGGACGTCATCTTCAACTCATCTTGATAAACCAGAGTCCCTAATAAAATAAATTGATATGATTACACTAAATATTGATGAGATAGTTGAAGATGAACTTAAGGTACTTGCTAATGCATATGGATCAGATGAATATGAACAAATTGAGGAACTCTAGGCCCATGCTAAGGAAGTAGGACAATAAGAGGGGAAGGAAATTGTAATGGACCTAGTTCCAATTTCACCCCTACAAAAAAGTAAGGTTAAATTTTCATTGGTCCTAGTTGGAAAGAAAAAGCCAAAGTTAACCTTCACTCATAATTTGAGTGAAGTTAAATTATTTAGTGATGAGAATACCATCCATGTGTCAATCGTACCTAAATGGTTCATTTATGGGAATATGTAAAAAAATTCCAACATTGTAGTATTCATGGGCCCTAACCCAGACAACTAACATCACTATTCAAGATGAGGTCAAGTTGAGCCATGGATAATGGCTCTAATGAAGGGATAAGAGCAAAGAAGGATGACTACCTCTATGGGTTCAAGTGTCATTCATATAGAAACTCCTAGAACCTTAGGTCTCACATAGATGGAGATCTTAAAACCTCCAAAACTTATAGAGTCATCAATCAATGTGTAGTTTAATCTAGAGATAACAAGCTTAGAGAAGGTGACAACAAAGAAAACCATGGTTGGGAATGAGGAATTCACTTTTTAGAGAGTTGAACCTTTTATGGGCTTATCTATAGTGGGAGGTTAGGAATTTTGTGAATACCCAATACATGAGGAGGACATAGTTGGATTAGTTGATGCCCATTCAACCCAACTAAAATAAGGCATCAAATGATGAAGAACCTGCAAAAGCAAAAGGAAAATCTTGAGACACAAGCTATTTTATCAATCCTAGAGGATATGATAAAGATGTTTGAGGCATATTTCCATGATATGTTTAAATATTTATAGGAAATTAAGATGAGGTAGAGTATTTTAGCTCACCTAGACGAAGTAGCCAAGGGTTTGATTACCTAGTGGTGGGGTTCAAAATAAAAAATGAAATATCTTATCAATATACTGATAGAGGACTATATTCTTGGCTTTAGGACCATTAAACTTTCCCACTTGAATAAAATCATGGGAATAATTTTTTTATAATATCCAAGGTCTAAGAACATGGTTAAGGAACTTAGATAGGGTCCAAAGGGATGATGAAGAGATGATAGGAATAATTGAAAAACTTCTTATAACCATGTTTTCCACACCCACCACACTTAGCTCCCTGGGCATCATTATTTATGATGAGTATAATCACATGGTCACTTTGGTTATGAAAGAGGTGGGAGTAAAGAGACAAGGCCAGTTTGGGGGCGATAACAACAAGATCATGGGCATGATCCTAACTACATAGGAGAAAATTTCTAAGGTAAGGAGTATCAAGGAAGTAATGGCAAGAAATGAAAGAGATTTTGATGACTTAGTTGACCAAGAGTATGAAATAATCTTAGGTCCAACTATCAAATTAAGGTTGATATATGAACTACATCATAAATCCATGAAGATCCTTTAGGAGCAATCGGAGGAGTTATTTAGTGTAGTGCCCACTAGCTAACTAATAATATTCTACTTTGTTATAAACTTTTTAATATTTAAAAAATGGAATATTATTTTATAAAGTCATGTTCTAGTTTGTTAGCACATTTACCTATAAGTCCATCCACTTTGGAAAAGGGAATGCATTCTATAACTTTGTAAAAATGATATTTATCTTTATCCTTGTACATTTCTAATCTCATGACTAACCAATAGACTACTTGAGCCTCCTAAAAAAGGTATTATTATGATTATGTAAGGGAAGCAAGTATTTAGATCAAAGAAAATATTTTTTATACTCAAAATAAGTAATAACGGCAAGGAATACTAAGAAGTCTTTCCAAATTTGTTTGTGCCAATTATTATATGGCTTCTCTCTCATTTATCTATTTGGATGTATAAATTTGAATGGTTTTCATTGATTCTTGATATGCATATGTTAATCCAATGTTTTTAACTTGTGCTTACTATAATTTAATTGAAATATATTAGGTTCATTTCATTTCTCTTGCTTCCCTTGTAGATGTGATAATGCAATTTGCTTGTGAAATAAATATTTAAATTTAATATGGTTTCTTATTTGCATTGTTCCATCCTTTCCCTAGACAATTGACTGGTACATGGTAAGATCTATGCTAAATCTATTTCATGTCATGTATTGGTTTTAATGTATATATTTATGAATTCTAATCTTTTTCATAATATTTGGATTAAAAATTAGAACATCTGCTTTCTATGTTACCCTTCTTTTTTATTCTTTTGACCAAATTAGTCTAGTTTAAACTTCACTGTAAATATTTATTTAGATTAATATTTAGTTTATAAATTGATCAAAAATATAATTATAATATCATATATCTCTTTTATTTCACTAAGTTTGTCCATTTTGGATCCCAACCACCAATCAATATAAATATTGTAGAGCTATTTATTGCTCTGTCACTATTTCACCATAGGTAACCAGATTACCATAACCCATTACTCATGCTTTGAATTACCTAAATTTTAAAATGAGAAGTGTTATTTAGACATTAATAGAACTTTTGGTACATCTAGAGGCATCAACAAGCAAAGCTTCCATTATCACTAGAAGGAGGGCCTTTCTTTGTGAATTTATGAGATCTTTGCTAGTTTTGGTGTGTTTTGATCCAAGAGTGGTGTTATCTTTACACATTTGCATAGTTCCTTTCTCAAAAGTGTAAATATCATCAATATTCATGGTATTTGACCTATCTTTATGCTTCCTTTAGACAAAGATCAAAGTCTTTAAAGATAGATGTATAATTCTGGTAAAGATAGGTCTCTAAAGATCCAAAGTATTTAAGGTTAGGATAACTTGTTTTGATCAAATATTGATAGGTATTTTATTAATCTAATTTTATTTAAACTTAGAGTTGTAAATATTTATCATAGTTACATAATTAGACATATCTTTGAGATAACTTAATTAAAGGTTAACATTCTTTGTTGTTCTTTGCATGAATCTTTGAAAAACTTGTTTAATGTACAAGTCTAATCCTTATTTACAGTAAAGGTTGATTTGACACATTGTATTTCAAACAAGATCAAAATCCCTCAAGTTAGAATTGCCAAGAATCTAGACAAGATGACATTCAAAAATAAGAGAACATCTGCTGGAACTAGACATCCATAGGATGGCCAGACAAGACAAAGGTAGACATAGGCGTTCAAAGCCTTTATCAACTTCACCACTCAAAGGTAATCATAAATTCAACATTCATCAAGGTATGGATTGGTTTGTAAGCTCTCCTATTAACATTAAAGGTGTAGTTCATCACCTTCCTCACAATCTAGAAAAGTATTTTCTAACTTTTAGTCCTAGTGGTATTGTGATAGTAGAAGAACATGTTAAATCCTTCAAAGTTGCATTAATATTGATAAATATCACTCATGAATATTTAGAATGTAGGTTTTTTCCTTTCATATTTAAATATTTTTCATATGAATGGTTCTTAAAGCTACATGATAATTTAATTACCACCTGGGATGAATTCAATAACATTTTCATTGATCAGTTTGGTAAAATCACCAGCTCTTGTGTCCTATACCAATAATTTACCACCATCAAAAGGGATGAAAATGAACCTATAAGAGATTTTAATTCTAGGTTCTAGAAGATGTATAATAAAACCATTGACCCTCATAAACCTAATCAAGCATTAGGCTTGGAAATCTACAAAGATGCTTTTGATCCCATGACTTTAGTATTCATAAAGAGAGCTGTAGCTCCTATGAAAACATTGGATTTAGCCTATGCTAAGGTTGTGATCAATAATGAAAAAATGAAACCTCAAGGTCTGATGGCCTACTCTATCCCAAATTTTAATCCACATATGCCTACCATGAATGTATTTCTTAATAATAGCTGAAATGTTCTTACTCTCAACCAACTCCCAAATATAAACCAATTACCTCTAAGACATGTTTCTCCTAGCTAGAATTTAGGGTTCTTAAATCACCCTGACACTAATGGATTTAATGAAAAAAATCAAAGAGCCTCAGTGCCATCCACTGGTGCCAATAGTAACTAGGTTCATAATTCAAAAAACCCACAAAAATGATAATGAGTCCATTCTAAAAATAGTCCAAAAATTGAGCACTAAATTCCTTTAGTTACAAGAACAAGTTGGTAATACTAGAGAAAATTCTATTAGGAACTTTTCTTTCCAAATATTCAATAGGCCCAATAGTAGTTTTAATAATGATAGCTTCCACAATAATAAGAATAGTGAACCATATTCTAAAAAGAAGAGTATGGATATTAATCTTATTGATATCACTTTACCTAATTATTGTAGAGTATGTTATACTACTAAGCTGGTAAAATTGATTTCATTGAATTATTTAAAGATTTTGAAACATTTCAAAAAGAGTTGGACACTTTTGAGGTAGTACCTAACAAAGACAATGGTTTAGGTACTTCGGGATCTAAGCCTACTAACTAGACCTTCATGGTAGAAATGTTTGATTTCTCCTTCCAAGAAGATAATGAATTTGCTTATGTTCCTAAAGAATTTCATGCCTTTATTAGTTCTTAAAGAAGTCATATCCTCTAAGAAACAAAGAATATAGGTAGACTTTGTATATTTCTACTCCTCCAAACAACTTTGGTACTCTTATGGATACCACTTCAAACAATAATCTAGAACCTCCAAAGGGAATTACTTCTAAACCTAGTAATGCTACTTCTAAATCTTCCAATAGGACTAGTTATAAAATTATAGAGGACATGAAGAAAATTAAAGATAATATTAATTTACATGAACTGACATAGATAAATGGGCAAAGAGATCTATTACTCAAATCCTTTTCCAATAATTCTAACAAGATGTCCAAGACTAATAATGCAAATGTTGTTATGTACAAAGCTAAAATAGAATCCTTGCCCTTCTTGTTTATAGTTAGAATGTTTGGTAGGAACTTGCATAGCTATTTTTTGGATTTTAGTGCCTCTAAAAATATTATGCCTATAGGTTTTTGTAAGTAACTTGGCTTAACTCTCATTAAGTCAGATAGGGTTGTCCCCTATCTGACTTAGATAATTGTAGGGTCAAGGTGGTTGGAGAATTGTTAAATGTCCACATAAAACTAGATTCTAAGCCAAGAGTCCAATAACACACACACACACACACACACACACACACACACACATATATACACACACACACACATATTTGTATATATGTATATATGTATATGTGTGTGTGTGTGTGTGTGTGTGTGTGTGTGTGTGTGTGTGTGTGTGTGTGTGTGTGTGTGTGTGTGTGTGTGTGTGTGTGTGTGTGTGTGTGTGTGTGTATGTATGTATGTATATATATATATATATATATATATATATATATATATATATATATATATATATATATATATATATATATATCTGTGTGTGGGTGTGTGTGTATTTGTGTGTGTGTGTGTGTGTGTGTGTGTGTGTGTGTGTGTGTGTGTGTGTGTGTGTGTGTGTGTGTGTGTGTGTGTGTGTGTGTATCCAATTAGTAGATATCCCTAATGAAAATTTACTAATTTTAAGTAGAGAATGAATAAAGGCTTTAAATAGATATATGTCCATAGACTATTCACACCTATGGCTGCCTTGGAAGGGAGTTCCCAACCAGATCAAAAAATAAGGGAGCTAAGAATGAAACACATGATTACTGAGTATAATGTTGTCAATGAAAATGTCAACACAATTGATTCTAATTTAGGAGTTTTCACCCTAGAAACTACCAAGATATGTGATCCTAAAGATTCTAATGTTATACCTAGGTTATAGAAGTTGTATTTTGATGGGACTAGGTGTAAATCTAGATCTTAGGTAGGCAATTTTCTAATTGGCCCTATTGGTAAGAAGTACCATGCCTATTATAGGATTAATTTCCCCTATACTAATATCCTTACATAATATGAGGCTCTCATCTTAGGTCTATAATTTTCCATAAAAAACAAGGTTAAGGAACTACTAGTTTATGGTGATTCAGAACTGGTAGTCAATTGGGTAAGAAGAAAGTATTAATGCAATTTTTACTACCTCAAGAGGTAAAAATTTAGAATTTAAGACCTTATGGAATATTTTGATGCATTTATTATTGTTTCTATCCCTAGTGAGGAAAATAAAGTTATTGATGAGATTGCCTCTATTATAGCTAATCTCATGCCTGACTAAGATTCACCAAAATTTAGCATTGAGTTGATACATTACCCATATATCCCAAATAATGTAAACCATATATAGGTATTTAGTGATGAACAAAAAATACTAAACTTCATGACTAGTTTAGGATAATTTGAGGCTCAAATCATTGATGAAGCTGATGAAACCACCCTTGAGAACAAGTTTGATGGAATATGCATTCGGTTGAATGACAAGAAGTTCCCCAAGGGGATGATTTACTTAGAAATATTATTTGATCAAGATAAGCTAGCTAAAACCCCTAAGAATCCCAAAGTGAGTGGAAAATATTACAATGCAGTTGATCTTGTAGGGTCAATATCAACTTCAACTGGTCAACATTGGAAAATCTTGTACAAGTGTTGAAAATAAGAGAGCCAAGGAGCTATTGATAAAATACAAATATGTGATATATTGGTCATATGATGACTTGAATATTTTTGATCTAAGACTCATCACCCATACCATACCCCTTAAAGAGAGTTTCAAACCTGTTAGGTAGAAGTAGAGGCCTATAAATCCTATCTTAGAACCCATGATATTAAAATAAGTCAAGAGGTTGTTAGATTCTAGAATTGTATTTCCCATTAGACACTCTACTCGAGTGGCCAATTTAGTGCCAGTTAGGAAGAAGAATGGTAAAATTATACTATGTATTGATTTTATAAATATAAATAAAGCATCTAAAATGGATAATTATCCTCTTCCCTCTCTTGACCAAGTAATACAATTTTTTTCTAATTCATCCATGATGTCTTTTTTTGATGATTTTTAGGGTACAATTAGGTTCTAGTAGACAAGTAAGATAGAATGAAGATATAATTCACAACTAAGTGGGCCACCTTTGCATATAAAATAATTCCTTTTGGACTAACAAATGTAGAAGCCACTTTTCAAAGGGCCATGGACTATGCTACATGGATGATCTAACTATTTTATCTAAGAATAGGGAAGACCATTTCATGCATTTACAATAGGTATTTGAAAGGTGTAGAAGGTTTTTAATCTCCATCAATCCTAAGAAAAGATTTTTTTGTGTCACTGAGGGTAAATTGTTAGGTCATGTTATCACCAAAGATGGAATCTCTATTGATCCTAAAAGAGTGAAAGCTATATCAAGGATATAGACTCCCAATAGTAGAAAAGAATTGAAATAATTTTTTGGTAAAATAAAATGTGTGAGAAAATTCATTTTTGGTTTTGTATAAAATGGAAATCTATTGAATGATATGATAAATAAGGATTTTAAAGTCTCATGGAATGAAAAATCCAAAAGGGCCTTTGGGGACATTAAAAAGGTAATCAACTAAGCTCTAGTCTTGATAAGTCTAGACTTTTCAAAGGGCTTTTATCTCTACTCTTTTTCCTCTGACCACACTATTGCTTCTATTTTAACTCAAAAAAATAGAAGGATATAACCTTCCAATTGATTTTATGATAACTAATTTGAAAAATGATGAGTTAAATTATCCTTTGATTGATAAACATGCATTTGCATTAGTTAAAGAAATCAATAAATTTAGTAACTACATTCTTAAGAATAAAGTGCATGCCATTCTAATAGACCCAACCACTTAGATAATTTTGAGCCAATGTGAGATTGGAGAATGAAGAGGTAATTGGATGTTTTTTGTCCAAGAATATGAAATAGAGATGAAAATTACAAAACTGGTAAGATGTCAAGTTTGATTCAAATGATTGTCAATACCAGCCCCAAGATAAGTATCATGCATGTTAATTAGCATAATTTTAAACCTAATGAGTGGTATGACTCCATTGTACACTTATTTATTAATTTCACTTATCTTGCAAGGCTAAATAGGGAGCAAAGGAGAGCTCTAAGGCTCAAGTCAACTCACTACCTAATCAAAAATGGAGCATTGTACTGAAAGAACTTTGAAGGTGTGTACCTAATATGTGTTTCCAAGGAAGAATCTACTAAGGTAATGAGAATTTTCCATGAGAAATTAGGAAATGGGCACCCATCTAGAAGGATGACATATCATAAGATCTTTAGGGCTAGCTATTATTGGCCCACCATCTTCAAAGATGCTCATATGTGAAAGAATGTCATTTATGTCATATATTTATCACTAAATAACTAAAGGTAGAAATGCCCTTATAGCTTATCATGATTTATAAACCCTTTATCTAGTGGGGACTAGACTTTATGGGGATATTCAACCCTAACTCATCAAAAGGTCATAAGTATGTTCTGATAACTACCAACTATTGCACTAGGTGGCCTAAAGCAATAGCCACCAAACAATGCATGATAGAAAAAGTGATCAAGTTTTTAGAAGAAAAAATATGCACTAGATTTGGGACTACAATCTCTAAGTTATGTGATAATGGGTTAACATTCACATCCATAAAGATGAAAATAGTGGGCATTATTCTCAAGTTTTCATCTAACCATTATCCTCAAGGTAATGGAGTATCTAAGTCAATGAATAAAAACTTGATGAAATCCATTAAGAAATCTACTATAGACAAACTTATAACATGGCATAAGATTATTAATTCCTTTAGGTAGATATAACAAGAGTCAAGAAGGATCTTAAATCATCTCTCTTCTTGCTGGTATATGGACAAGAGCCCATATTCCCCATCACACTCAAGTTTCCAACTTACAAGTTTATGCAAGAGTATATGGAGGAAGACCAAGAGTTTACAAGCTCAATAGTATTTTACATTATTAAGATGGAGGATGCATGAGAAGAAGCTTTTGATAACTTTGGTAGGCACCAAACTATAGTAAATAGATGGTTTGATAAATGATCAAAGATCAAGGTGTTCAGACAAGGAGACTTGGTTCTTCTTTGGGACAAAGCATCTAAGCCTAAGGGTAAGCATGAAAATTTCACACCTTTATGTATTGGCCCTTATTATATTGTAGATACACTTTGAGATAACACCTTTTAATTTAAGGACTTATAATGAGAAATTTTCACACTAACCAACAATGGGTAGTATCTCAAGCATTACTTCTTTGTTGTTCCTCCAAGGGTCTTCATAGAGTAAATCTATAAGATGGTTAGAGTTAATGTAGGTAGGCTAGTTCAATTCCTTTAGATTTTTACTTCTTGTCCATTATTTATACATAAGTCTATATGTATTTTTTTGATTTCCTTTTGCTTTTTTCTTTTTACTTTGCTACTTTTTGTTATGTGTTTATTTTTTGTTGCTTTATTCCTTACTTCCAATAAGTCCTTTTGGATAGCCCTCATCTCATATTTATTTAGTTTTCTTGAAACTCCAAAAGTTCAAGAATGTTGGTATGAACCTGATGCATATGTTGACCATGGATTTGAGATATGAGACTGATGTTATAATTTTAAGAAACTAGTAAAGATTGATGGGTAGGTTAACCATTCCATAAGACCTTAAACATTATCTTGACCTAAACTTGGTTCTAAGAATAATTATACATATAGAATTAAATCTTAATATATTAATTTAAAATCATGATTACACTTAAAAAACATCCTTACCTAGGACAAAAGTTGCAATAATAGGTGATTATCTGAGGATCAGACACTTGACCAAATACTTAGACCTAGCTACCCTAATTCTGAACCTTTGTTGAAAACCTAAAAGACCCAAAATACAAAAAATAAGAAATTATTACAAAATTAAAATATTTTAAAGCAAAGGTGATTATGTTAATCTCCATCAGGGCTATGGATGCCTACCTAGTAGTGGATCAAGGCTATGAGTGGAGCCAAAGGCATTTCTATTAGGGCTATGGATGCCTGACTGGTAAAAAATCAATGCCCAAGCCTTCCCTAAACTAGAAGCATGGTTCTTAATGAATATCTAAACATGCTTCAAGTCAATGTTAATGATTAAAGGCATGAAACCTAGAAGTTTTCCCTTGAATCCCATGGTAAATAGTAAGTGGAATCAAGGCACACACACAACATGGCTATGTTTTGATGTTTGATCCTAATTCTACATGTGCAAGGTTTGTTTCAACCATGAACTAATCTTGATAATACCATTGATCAAGTGGAATAAATGACCTAGTTATTTGTCTAAACTAGAGTCTCTAAGTTCTAATGTATTACTATGTTTCCCCTAGAAGTTACCATTTATTGAAGTCAAAATGCCCCCATTTCTAAAAATTAGGAACCCTTGTGCATATTTTGAACCTTAACACTAAAATATTAATATTTTTCACACTATTAGAATTTAAGGATCATCCACACCTGATAAATTGACCCTTTTGTTCATGGTTTTGCTATAAACTTGCCTAATGTTGCTAATAGTTGACCCTCATATATTAATTTTTAGGTCATGGAGCTCTTATTAATGGATCATACTAGGATTTTCATAGTTATATCCTCATTCGGTATTTTAATAGCCTTGGTTTTATGAGATCTCATTGTTGGATTCATGTTCCAAAACCCTCTTTTAGAAAATCCTTACTTAGACCCTTGGTTCAGATTCAAATTTGATGAGAGCAAATTTGGTGGGAATATTTTAAAATTTATTTAAGCATAATTTTATGCTAAGGCTTGGTCATGTTTTTCAACATGACCAAACCTTAGCCTAAAATCATGCTTGGTCCCTTTATGTTTCCTCTCTTTTTGTCCTCTTTATTTTAACAAAGTCTAGTGTTCATGTTTGTAGGGTCCTTTATTTTCCTAGCTTGGCCCCATCATATCATATGGTCCTCTTTGTTACATACTTAGCATAAAGTCTTAGTTCTAAGGCCTTATTCATATTTATTAATAGGAACAAGACCTTAGTATTAAAAAATTAGTCTAATTTTGTATGTTGAATTGAGACCTAACTTAAGCATCTTTCCTCCTTTTAGGATCAACAACTCTCACTTCATCATAGAGGATGATGAGATGGAGTAGAGGAAACCCTACAAATATAAAGCCTTGATCCATCAAACCAATCCTACATGATCCTTGGATCATGATCAATGATCTACACTTAGTAGGACCAAATATTGAATGATGCATGATCATCATTAAGGTTAAAGGGCCCCTTTTTTAATCAAACATAGAATTAGCCCAAGTTTTACCTTAAGGTCTTGTTGTATTTATTAATACAATGAAACCTTAAGATAAAACTTATGCTATGGATTTAATTTTCAAAAATAGCTAATCATGTACAAGTATCTAGGATCATGGTCAAAAACCCATGGATGCTTGCACAAACTAATACAATGGAGTGAATATGATGTTTAAATTTCAAAGGTGTAAGAAACCCCAAGAGGGTGACAAGTCACCATCTCAAGAACCCAGATCTAGATTGACACTCTATGTACCCTCCCCAATGTGAAATAAAGTCAAAAGTTTAAGAGTCCTATAGAGTCACCATGTGGACCTCTCACATTCATGCTTGGTTTTAAAAGTGACCTTTGTATTAATACTTAGACTCAACCTAAGTTATTATCCTAAGGTTTATTGTATGTTCTTAATACAATGAAACCTTAAGCCCAAACCTTAGGTTATGATTATATTATTCAAAGGGACCCATTTTATTATGATTTTTAGACTTAGGCCTTTAACTTAGTCTAATTTTCATATGCATTAATCCATGATATAACTTGATCCTCTTCATGATTGTAGGGACCAATGGCATGCATTCACTCAAATCATGATTGACAGTCTGCAATTGATCAGGACTAAATGATCTAGTAAAGTGTGTTAAATCCAAGATCTTTGGACCTAATAAACTCCACAAACACAAATTTGATGTTCTTGAAAACATCATTTTATTCTCATAAGGCCATCATTATAATTTTTAAGGCCATCAAATTTAATTTCAATCATATTGCTTAAACATAAAGATATGCTTCAAAACATGGCTAAGGATTATTACTTGTGTTGCAATTCAATGGGACCCCTCTTTGGGAAATAAAAACTTAGGGCATCTGAACTTTAATTATAAAATGATCTTGTGGTGTAAAAATTCAAAAACATAGACTTAATCTAAATATTTATCCTAAGGTTCATATGGTATATATTAACACAATAATCCTTAAGATATAGACTTGTATCATGTTTTAATTCAACAAGAAGTCCCTATGCCTTATGACTTAGCTTAAAGTTCTAACCTAAAGTTTTATCATGTTTATCAACATGATAAAACCATAGGTTAATTCCCTACATTAAGTTTTCTTATTATTTAGATCCCCTTTAAGTGTATTCTAAGATAGCTTAAATATTTTAGCCTAAATTTTACATTATATTTATCAACATGACATAAAATGTAGCCTAATTTATTTTATGTATGTTTTAAAACTTAGCTTAAAATATTTTAGCCTAAATTTTCTATCATTTTTATTAATGTGAAATAGACCTTAGTCTAAAAATATTTAGCCTAAGTCCATTCCTATGTCCTAATGCTAATTAAAGTGTGTGTGTTTTGCAAGATCAATGGCATATGCTGCATCATGGGGGATAATCATATGGAGTGAAAAGATCTGATTAATCTAAAGCCTTTGATATATTAGACCAATGGTGTGTATTCCCTTAGATAATGATCAATGGTCTATGTTTAAGTAAGACCAAATGATCAAATGGAGTGCAATCGATAGAGACTATTTAATGAGAATCCAAACAAAGGCCCATGTGACTAACAGGTGGTAAGTACACATTCACTAATGAAATGCAAAACCCAAGAGACCCACAAAGGTGCCAAGTGGCACAACTATGAAGCTTGATACAAAGACAACCAATAACACCTAAACCCTAGGATCATGATCAATGGTCCAAGTTGATCCATTATCAAGGATCTGATGGTGTGAAGTAAAAAAATGATTTTAAAAGACAGTGGATAGTTCTTTTAAAGCATTTATGAAAAATGTCACAAAATCTACCACATAAGTTCCACACAAGCACAAAATGACAAATTAAAAATTTTATAAGCATGAATGGGCAAAGGTATAAAGGCTATGGTCTCAATCAAATCCAAGGAATGAATTATCCTAAGTCCAAGCTATCATCACCATTAAATATACAAACTAGCCCTAGCCTCTATACAACGCCCTAATTTGAACTCTAATCAATCACAATCAAGCCATAAAGAGTTCAATTATTATCTGAGTAAGAGTAAACCAATCCAAAGGCCACTTGAAGACCACTAGTGAATAATTTTAAAGATTCACAGTCATGATATCTCTAAGGCAATAAAAAAGGGATGACAAAGAGTTATACTTGACATTAGATAGTGATGGAAAGGCCTTTAAGGATATAGACTTTGATGTTGTAGCATTAAACATAGGAAACAAAAACTAGTCTAATCATTTTTAGACTATTGAGGAGATGCAAGCCATCACAAGGGAGGAACAAAATAATGATATGATCCTCTAGAGATACAATAACCTAGTCTTCATCTAGATGACCAGTCTCCACTATGATACTACAAAACATTAGGTATTACATTCTTTTAATGTTATTGCCCCCATTTTTATAGGTTATAAGATTGAGAAAGATTGGAAAGTTCATGAATTTAATTTCAAAAAGGTAGAATATATTTCTCCCCTAGCATATGAAAGATACTAAAATATACACAATATAAATAATCCTAGATAGACTTGCCTACAATTTGACCATAAACTAGTAAAAATGAATCAAACACTATCCCTACCCTATGGCTGCTTATCAAAACCTAGGTAATCTAAAACCCCATCAAGAATATCCTAATTATCCAATTTAGGGAAGGGATCAGAATAATCATGACATTACTAAACAAGTTATTTGGAGCCCCTTTTACCACACATGTTAATAAGATCTAGGTTCCCTATGTATACTTCATGGTAGAAAAGGGACTCACACCTCTAATAGGTTACATAATTAACATTTGTTTGAAGCATCAACTTTTAGCTATTAAGGAGAAAACACGCAACCACTTCTTCATGATGTCTTATCTTATAGATGCCCTCTTGGCCACCACCAATATCCTTGACATAAAGAATTGGTCACATGATGGGAGAAACACTATTTCCCATCACTATTGCAAGTTGCACATATTCAAGTATAGACACAATATATAATTCATTTGTGATTATGTATACCAAGATTTGGTAGAAGCTATCATAGGGATCCCCATGGGTAGGGTTAGTCCTCTAGTCAAGAATTATGTATATTTGATTGGAGATATATGGTTGTATCCAAATTATATAGTGATTAAAATAGAAGGGACCTAAACTCAACCCCTCAACCAACTGGTCCATGTGTAAACCAAATTGGTAAAAACATAATTGAATACAAAATTTTCAATGGAATATATGGTGTATGTAAGTAAAAAATTAATGGAATCCTTCACCCCTCCCTCTGACCATCAATAGGACTATGCTATAGAGTTTGGAGCATGTGAATGTGATCTCTAAATGTAGATATTCCTTAAACTTATAGTTGGATGATCTGAGGTAGTGGGACCCCCATAATAGGGTTATAGAAAATTTAAAATAAATAATAATAAATTACCCATATGAACATATGCTTGGTTTTCATGACATGATGTATATTAGGGATACTAATTTTACAAAAGTATTAGCCAGGTTGAATAATCATAACATTAGGCTTGAGGCTAGGATGGCTAGGGATGAGAAGCCTCCTAGTGAGATTTGGAAAATGGGACCCCTAGAGTACCAGTTGATATGTAGACCCTCTTTTAAGCCCCCTCTAGATTATCCATAAATAAAACCACAACAACCTCAAGCACTAGTTGCATAAGTACATAGGAAGGAGAAATTGGAAGAGAGACCTAGTGAAGGGACATCATCTTCATCTCATCCTGATAAACCAGAGTCCCCAATAAAATATATTGACATTATTACACTGGCTCCTGATGAGAAAATGGAAGATACACTTAAGGTGCTTGATAATGTATATAGATCTGATGAAGAATAAAAATATGAGGAACTTTAAGCCTAAGTCAAGAAAGCAAGACAAGAAAAGGGTAAAGAAATTATAATGAACCTAGTTCGAGTTGTACCCTTACAAAAGAGGAAAGTTGAATTGGCATTGGTCCCAATTTAAATAAAAATTCCAAAGTTAACCTTCACTCATATTTTGAGTGAAGTTAAATTATTCAATGATGATAATCACATACATAGGCCAGTCATCCCTAAATGGTTCATTTATGGGAAGATACAAAATATTCCAACATTGCATCATTCATGGGCCCTAATTCAGATAATTAAGATCATTGTTCATGATGAGGTCAATCCATGGATAGTGGCTTTAATGAAGTAAGAAGAGGAAGGATGATTACATTTAGCGGATCAAGTGGAATTTAGATAGACACTCCTAGAGGTCTTAGGCAACATGCAGATGGAGATCCCAAAACCTCCAAAAGTTATAAAGTCATCATTCATCATGTAGTTTAATCTAGAGACAATAGGCCTAGATAAGGTGAAAACATAGAAAACCATGGTTGGGAATGAGGATTTCACTTTTTAGAGAGTTAAACCTTTTGTGGGCTTTACTCTAGTGGGAGGTCAAGAACCTGGGGAACACCCAATCTATGAGGATGACATAGTTGGACTAGTTGATGGCCATTCAGTCTAACTAAAATCAAGCATCAAAGGCATATGCTAAAGGATAGAGAACATATAAAATCAAAATGAAAATATTGAGACATAGGCTATTATATCAGTCCTATAGGAGATGATAAAGATGTTTGAGGCATCTTTCTATTATATGTCTAAATATTTAAATAAAATGAAGATGAGGCAGAGTCCTTTAGCTCACCTAGATAAAGTAGCCAAGGGTTTGATTGCCCAGTGGTGGGTTTTAAAAGATAAAATGAAAGAGCTTATTAATATACTAGTGGAGGACTAGATTATTTTCTTTAAGACCATTATCCTTACCCACTTAAATACAATCATGGGAATAATTTTTGATAAGATCCAATGTCTAAGAAAATGGTTAAGGAACTTGGAGAGGGTTCAAAGGGATGATGAAGAGCTGATAGGAAGAATTGAACAACTAATTGAAACCATGCTTCCCATACTCACCACACTTAGCTCCCTGAGCATCATTGCTAATGATGAGTATAAGCACAGGGTCACTTTGGTTATGCAATATGTGTGAGACAAGAGTTAAGGCTAGTCTGAGGTTGATAACAATAGGATCATGGGAATGATCCTAACTATAGAGGAAACAATTATTAAGGTAAGGATTATCAAGGAAGTAATGGCAAGAAATGATAGAGATTTTGATGACTTGGGTTACCAAGAGGATGAATTCCTCTTAGAACCAAATATCAACTTAAGGATAGTTGATGAACAACATCACAAATCCATGAAGATACTTTATGAATAATAGGGGAGTTATTCAGTATAGGGCCCACCAACTAACTTGTAATATTCTACTTAATTATAAACTTTGTAATATTTATAAAATGGAATATTATTTTGTAAATGCATGTGCTAGTTTTTTAGCACATTTGGCTATAGGTCAATCCAATTTACAAAAGGGAATGTATTCTACAACTTTTTAAAAAAGGATAGCTATCCTTACATTTATACATTTCTAATCTCATGATTGACCGGTATATTGCCTGATCCTCCTATAAAAGGTAGTACTATAATTTTGTAAGGGGAGGGAGTCTTTAGAGAAAAAACCCTATTTTGTATACTCAGAGTAATTAATACAAGCAAGGAATATTGAGAAGTTTGTCCAAATTTATTTGTGTCAATTATTATATGGCTTCTCTCTCATTTATCTATTTAGATGTCAAAATTTGAATGGTTTTCATTGATTCTTTATATGCATATGTGAATGTAGAGTTGTTAAGTTTTGCTTATGCTAGGTTAATTTAAATATCTTAGGTTCATTTTATTTCTCTTACTTCCCTTATATATGTGCTAATGCAATTTACTTGTGAAGTAAATTTTTAATTGAATATAGTTTCTTATTTGCATTGTTCCATCCTTTCCCTAGATAATTGCCTAGTACATGGTAAGATCTATACTAAATCTATTTCATGTCATGTATTATTTTGAATGTATGTCTTGATTAAATCTAAACTTTATCATAATATTTTGACTAAAAATCAAAACATCTTTCTACCCCACCCTTCTTTTTTCTTCTTTTGACCAAATCACTCTAGTTTAAACTTCACTATAAATATTCATTTAGATTAATCCTTAGTTTATAACTTGATCACAAATCCATTGATAATAACATAGATATCTTGTATTCCATTAAGTTTGGCCATGTTGGCTCCTAACCACTAATCAATATAAATATTGTGGAATAGTTTATTACTCTATTGCTATTTCACCATAGGTAACCATATTACCATAACCTATTATTTGTGCTTTAAATTACTTGAATTATAAAATAATAAGTGTTCTTTAGATACTAAGATTACCTATGGTACATATAGAGGCATCAACAATACCTGTTGAATGGTTTTATAAATATGCATGTGATAACAATGTCGTTTAATACCTAATGCAGATAACCTCCATCCATGATTTTTCCTTTGAACAATAGAATCCATAGTAAATCGATGTATGGCATCACTTCTAGTTTTATAATGACATAGTGTAAGGCCTAGTGTTTGAGTGGGAGTAGGTATTTTATTAGTTGTGTATCCTTAACTATTGTGTCTTCTTCTAGTGTAAGTATATTGACATCCTAGACTGCTTCTCATAATGTTGAATAATTTGAATAACACCCCTTGAATTCAATAATCTCAAACATAGCAATAATATATTTTGTAGAGTCCTTTATCAAAAACTTATATGGTATTAGGGATATATTTTAAATCTTAGAAGATGATTCCATGGTAACTATGTTGACTACTGTTATATCACAACCTTTTGATAATGGTGTTTCTATACTTATCTAGATCTCTCAACTCATAATTTATTATGATAGTGGTTAGGGATCTTGGGATTACTTTAAGCTAAAATAAACTTGAGCTCAAATGATTGAATGATGTGAACTTGATTGGGGGATCAATGTAAATAGATATTCTACATGGATTTATAGTTTATACACCATTTCTCATCATATTCTATGATCTCATCACCTTCATTTAATTAAAATCTAACCACCCTATCCTATTATGCATACCACATAGGATGCCTTGTCCTATGGGGTGTCATGGTGTAACTTGGCTTATCATCGACAAAATTATTATCAAAAAAGAGAAGAACCATTTACCTATAACTACATTTAGGATGGGGGTTCATATTGGGATGGCCCTCCTAAATATAAGTTATGGTTTCCCAAGTAACCATTTTCCTTCACCTAAAAGGGGTTCTACTTTTGGACATGTTGATGACCCCAGCCTTAACATTTGCCTTGGGGGAAATAATTAGCATGAGGATATGACAATAGGTTTTACACATGGATAAGTAGCTTATTGGTGGCCACTTTTATATGATTTCATATCTCCTATATGTGATAATAGGAACTATATACATGAACTATAAGTCACCTTGGAGCCCAATTTTAGATTACATAAAAAATCACATTTGAGATTATTATTCATTCTTAGGAGATGACTTCAACATCCCTTTAAATGTATGATAATACCCTTCAATATATATCCTAAGATACACCTTCAAATTCCTTGAAATATCTTCATGGATAACTTGAACATATCTTCTAGGAGATACCTTAATAGTACCCTATAAGTATTACAATGCCCTTTAAGTCATCACCCAGTAGTGATTTCAAGGTGAAGGAAAATTTTACTTGTGTACATGTTGAAGGTATCTATTAGGAGATACATTCAACATCCTTTTGAATGTATAACAATTCCCTTCAAGGTGTCTCCTAAGAGATTCCTTCAAGGGCCTTGAAATACACTTATAATACCATCATGGTTAACTTGAAAGTATCTCTTAAGAGATACATTAAAGGAAAAATTCACTCATGTGCATGTTTGAAAGGTATATCCTAAGAGATACCTTGATGTTACCTATTGATGGGTGTTTTGACACATATTAGAAATATACTTCCCCCTTATATTTCTCCTTTGAAACAAATGTTTGTGGATTCTTTTTCCCATCAAAATATATTGGCTAGTGCCTGATATGTTAGAAATGTACAGTCAAATTTTAGGCCATCCCTTTTGAATTATTTTTACATCTCTATCCATATAATTTACTTTGACTTTGGTCATATATTATTAGTTTGAGTGTTAGTTATATATTATGCAACTTTAATATGTATTTTGTATTGTAGTTTACAATTCACATTTGTTGATATAAAATTAATCACTACTTAATCACAAATAATTTCCTAATTGATGTAATATGTAACTTACATTTTCAAAAAGATCAATATTTAAATCATTTCAATTGCTTTGTAGAATGTCTTCAAGAGATAAAGGAATTCCCACACTTAAAAGGTAGAATAAGGCCTCACTCTAAGAGAATTCAGATATAGTACCATTTAAACTACTGAAACTAAAATTAAATACATATCAACATATTTTATTTTATGGTGGTGACAAAATGATTCTTATTTATTGGTATTTTGAGTTCTTTAGTCTGTAAAATATGCATGTAAATATTTATTTGTTTAGTGCACTATATCTGTAAAATAATCTTCTTAGATTGGAATAATCCTTGCCTGTGATAAGGATGAACTTGAATATGACCTTCAATTCCAACTAGAAGTATGAAACAAATAATAGGTTATTCTTCATCATGTTACAACTAATTTCAATAAATTTACACCTAGTAAAATGGATTTGACAATAAATAATTTTTCTCATTCCTGTTAAACATTTGGGTTTCATTTGAATAACTATGACAACCTTAAAATGTCTGGGTTGATAGATAGAGATAATTTGGTTATTAGAATAAAAAATATGTTGAAATAGAAAACATGAACAATGGGAAACAACTTATTCTACTTGCCACCATGTAAACATGTATTTAAGATACCATGTAATCATGACATAAAAAATTTAAAAAAACAAGACAAGCAAGGGAAACATATTTGTATGAAGATTTAAAAAAGGCTATATAATTACTCACAATAGTGGAAAAAAATAAGATCAAACAAAATGTTGATACACTTTTTCTGATACAAACTTCTGATAAAACAAACAATGAATTCTCTACATGGTATATTTCTTCTAGCAATTACACCTTGAATATTTTTGTAGAGCTCTATGAATTGGGAGATGATAATATCAAAATAAAAAAATTGGATGAAAGAAGGGTGAATGTTATAATTATTCCATTTTTAAAACATAATGAGGTTCTAATGAAGTATGCTTTGTTAATTCCTTTTGATCTAAATAACCCTCAATATATTACCGAATCAAAAGAAGTCCTTGAAGCTATGATGGTGAAAAAAAATCATAAGGTTCAAAATTTTAGATGGATAACACATAATTATGGCACAATAAATAATTTATTTAGAGGAGGAATACAACTCACTATCACTGAGAAAAAAATTCTCTGTTAGAAGGGCAAGATTTCTGAAAACTTGTACTCCATTCCATATTATTCACAAAATATGTAACCAATATAATGAATATAATGAAACAATTAATAAGGATTTATTTATAGAAAGAGTTTGATATGAACGTAACCTTATCCAATTGAGAGGTTGGAAAAATCTTGAAATATGGAAAAAAAAATGGAAGAAATACATGAATAAGATAGACACTTATTCACATAAATGAATTGTTCAACACAACAACTATAGGATGGAAAATGCCTTATTTTCATGCAACCACCCATTTGAGATTATTTTGATAAGGAATTTGATTTGTTTGAAAGTGGTACTTTACCTAGATAATATAAACAAGATTTAAATCTAATTGGTACAATATTACTTAGAAACATTCAAGGGCTTTTAGACAAACAAAAAATAGAACTAGTAGATTTATTTGGAAAAGGGTCTATTTCCTTCTTGAAAACTCCTAGGTAAAATAACATGGATACTTGGTGTAAAAAGGTAAAGCTGGAAAGTAACATATTATCAAAAATTACAAATTATTTTACCAAACATGATTTGACACTACCAATAGAGAAAAATCACACATGAAGAGGTAATGGAGCCTTATACAATTTCTATGAAATGGTTTTATGATTTTTGTGTCCTAAATGAAGGTATTTTAAAAAATAAAAAAGCTGGAAAGCATTATATCTAGATTTAATAAGCATATTGAGAAAATATATAGATAGTGATGGAGGTTAGCTTCTCAGTATAGATACATAAATATTTAACTACCATTATGGCCCCCTCCATATCTTTAGCCATCTATTTTAAAAGATTTTAGTGCAATGTTTATTGTTGGTGTGAACATTGATTTGATAATTAATGATATTTTGAATCTCATTGAAGATTTTAAGGAATAACATATTCACCTATTTATTTAGGCAATGATTAATAAGGTTATTTTTGGGTCTTTCAATGTATTCATCATTCAAAAACTTGAACATTTTTTTGGCATTCAAAACTTTCTCATTAATCTATGTGTCGGTGATTTCCATTACATGCAAAAAAATGTGTCATACTTTGAGGTCTAGATAGTGATGATTCAATTTCACTCATATTAAAAGTATCAATTTTTCTTAGGATTCCACTAATTTTTAGCTTGAATATTTAATTCTCCTCCATTCACAACAAAGTAAATTAGAGGAAGGTGTTGACATTAGTAAAAAAGTATCAACATTTCAAATGGTTGTTTCAGATAAAATAGGAAGGCCATTCAAAAATGAAATAGATAACTTCTTTTGGGAGAGACTTATCTCTAACTTCAATAATTTAGATACATGTGATGTGATATGGGTATATAAAAGAGCTATATTGGTGCATGCTTGTACATAATTACAAAGGAATTTATTTTTCATTACAAAAAATGAAGAACAAATAATTTTTAATGTTTAATTTCAAAATTGTTTGCCAAATTTAAAGCCATCAATAAAAGAACAACTGATTCAATCAGTACCAGGTGCATAATATTTTTAATTTATTTTATAATCATGCTTCATTTTTAAAATATAAATCATAATAATATTTGAGTGTGTATGCTTTATTTTTTTAAACCTAACAACTTAGTAATATTTTGGTGTGTAGCACTAATGGAATGCATGCAAGTGAAGAAACAATAATAATGGGAAATCAAATAAATGAACATGAAAAATTATAAGTTTAATAAGGTAAGATAATATCATGCATATTTTTACAATTATATAATTTTTTATCTATCAACTATTTATATTACTAACAAAATATTTCTTCATTTGTTTATGTTTCAATTAAAACTATTCATAATATAGCTCTACAACTTTGAGTCTCCAACATAACAACCCATGACACAGATGTACAATTTTTTGCCTCCATAAAAACAACAAAAGGTAAAATTTTACAATAAGACACATTTTTAAAATACAAATATCAAATCAATTGATAATGAGAATTTTTAGTTACTATATTATATAATACCTTGCAGGGAATAATGAACCAAAAGTTCAATGAAAGAGTGCACCTATACAAACTACAAAAAAGAAAAAATAGGTGAAAAACCCTTTTAATGAATGTGTAATTAGGTAATTTCATACAATAGAATATATTAATTATCTTTATTTATTTAAATACATTACAATTAATTATCTTTATGGACAAGATATTTTAGAAGACAATAAAATATAGACTTGCATCAACTTAGGATTTGGAAGTGTGGGTTCATTTTATTATTGTGTCAACTTGAATGTGGTTGTATTTATCCATTAAAATTTTATTTACATGTTGAATTTACCCAGTTTAAAATAAAACAATATGTGTTTTAGATTAAGGTAAAAATAGGTTTTGAAGGGACCCCGAAACCCTAAACATCAAAAAAGATATAAACCATAAAGCACAACCGATTTCTAAAAAAGGAACCCAAAACTGGAACAAACCAAACCAGGTTAAACAGGAACCTAAAAATAGCAGAAAAGCCCTTAAGAAACAGTTGACACAACACAGAACGGACCGTCTACAAATAGGATCAACATCCTACAACCTCCCATACAAATGGGGTTATAAAAATTATTTATTTTTTACACGACCGAAGATTCATATCTAGAGGGGGGACCAAAGGCTTAGACTTCTTCCTCTTAACAGCTATCCATCCATCCTCTACCTTTGCTGCCTCAGTTATCCATACCTCAGAAGACAGTGATCCATGAAGCCCAGGGGACACAAATGACTCAGCAACATCCTTTTGAAAACCAGCCACATTCTGGCTCCTAGGTAGTTCCTCCACAACAGGGGGAGAGACCAAAGCCTCCTCAACAACTGGCTTAGAATGATCATTATTCCCAATCTCCACAGGACCATCTATGGAATCTTTCACCTGTGAATCCTCCTCAATCATCGGCTCGGAATGGATACTATCTTCATTCTCAGAATTAGCCAGATCTTCCACTAGTTGTTTAACCACGTAATGTTCGGAAGAAGCCTCAGACCACCAAGAAGGTGGTCATCTGGACTTAGATTTCCCAGCCATATAACGAGCAGTAGTATGACCCATCAAGTGACACTTTCTGCATCAAAAAGGTACGCCCTCAAAATCCAACATTTGTGTCCAAGTACCCCTTGGGGAGTCCAGACAAATCACCTCTGGTAAGCCCTTAGAAACATCCACCTCAACCATTAAGCGTGCACAGGTCGAATGGTAACTATTCGAAGTATCCACAAATAAAAAGTCTCCTATAGCATTCCCAATGGTTTTAAAAACTGATTCATGCCAAAGATGTATTGGTAGATTTGGGAGCCGAACCCAGATAGGGAACTTGCTAAAGGTTTCCGTCAACGGATTAAAATCCATATGCCACTATTTAGCCATGAGAGGATATTTACCCAACCATAAAAAATTACTGTTGCTGAAGATTATCCTTCTATCCTCCAGGCTTTGGAAGACAACTATAAAGAAACCTTTAACACATGGGAAGATTTCAACACTGTCTTCAATAAGTGGCAACCAGTTCTTGGAGATCTAGCCATGTAGATCAGCAAGAGAGGGCCAAAAGCCATAGAAACAAAAAATAGCAGCGTGAGAGTAAAAAAATTCTACCCGTTCAAAGATTTCGTTAACTAATTCTGGGTCTATAGTTACCCTAGTGGGTTTTAGAGCACTTACTGGCAGAACACGGGATGGCCCAAATGATGCACGAGGCACAACTTCATGTAGATTCGCTTCAAATGCCACCACATCCATGAAAGTTCTTCCCCCTACTTCAAACCCTGATCCAGGAGAGTAGGCAAAACACCCAGCCAAAAACTTTCCTCCACCCATAGGAGAGGTCTCTGTAGGGGCATTTAGAATCCTTCCCATATGAGATGACAATACCCCATCCATTTCAGAAGCCGTAGCCGCGCCGACCTCTAGACTGTCGACACCCAATTTCAAATTTTCTAGAAATGCACGCTCAGGAGATAGCATGACTCTTGTGAAAATGTTTTAATTGATGAATGTAAAAAAAAATGTGTTATATTGTGTCTTCAATATAATAAATTTTGATGTTGAGTATCCATGATATTTATCAATATAAAAATGATTTATTTGAATGGATAGAAATATTGTGATTGTGAGAAATTCTATGAAGAAAAGAGGTTGTATTAAGAATATTTTGATGAAAAAGGGTGTGGGCACACACATACACATGTTAGATATAAGAATTATTTGATATAAGGAAATAAATGATTCAAGTATATTGTGTTATAAATATTTATATTGCTATTGATTTAAATATTTTTATAATTTGATTTTTTTTATTAGAACTATATGAAAGGGGTTTAACTATAGGTGTATATTCATTTGAAATTAGTGATAGTGAACTTTGTCTTAGAATAATTAAATCCTATTTTATTTGTTATGAAGGGTTGTATAAACATATAAATATTTATTGGTATGTATGAAAATAATTGATACTTTCATTAATGTAAGAATATATATGTTGGTTCATTAATGTTAAATTCCTATCAATGTCTATGAGAAACGAGTTATGGAAAAATTGGAATGTTTCATAATATGATCAAGTTACGGTTAAGTTATAAGTATTAATTATAAACATGTATATGCATATGTATGTTACAAAACTAACAATAAAAATGGTGCACATTCATGTATAATGAGTATAGTTACATGTGCCTAAGTTTGTATATATTTTTACATATTTTTATATAAACATTTATAAGATTTAAGGAAATGCAAATAAAAAATGCATCAAATGAAAAGCATATGTTTATATGTTATAGTATGAAATGCAAATAAAAAGTTCATCAATGATTAGTCTAACACGTAAATTATTTTCTTATAAAATTTCCATGTTATATTTATTATAATATAATATTGATAATAAATGATTTCTTTCTTTTATAACAAATTGTAGACATTTCAAAAGAAGAGCTAAAACTGACTTCTAAAAACTTTGATTTTGGGGTTGGATGACTTATTATTTGTTGTGCACGAAAAAAAATATATGCAAATGAATGATACAAAAAAATATATTATAAAATAGAAAATATGTCATACTACATTCAAAATCATTCCAAATAATATTTGAAGGTGGCACTATAGTCTTTTTCTCATGCTGACATTTGGTCAATGATAAAAAATAATCATTTGAGGCTAATCCTTCAAGCCATGGGTTACACAAGTTCAAATTTCATGTTTGTTTGGGGGAAAAGATATTATAATACCTTTAATATAAACATAAAGAAATTGGATGAAGTTATTTTTAAAGGGACCTTTGGAGATGATTTTTCAATTGCCAAAATGGTGTTCATTGATTGTAATTCTCAAAATTATATATAACTAAAAATTGAAAATGAGTTATGTTATGTCAAGTAGATATATTGGAAATGGAAGTTAGAAAGATGAAAAGTATTGGAGAATCAAAATGATGTCTATCATCACATTCTTGGGAGAAAGCATAATATCCATGCCAACAGCTATGAACCATTGTTTATAAGGATGTCACTTTGCCATATGATTTTTTTAAGTGTATTTATTGATTACAAACTATAATTCTAGTAAACATTACCATCAATTTCATACAAATCAATTCCAAATTATTTCAAATATAGTCCAATTTATTTCAAATTTATCAATTTTAATTTAGTAATGCTTTGATCTCTTTAAGTGCAATTTGATTTATAGTTGGACATACCTTAAAAGTATCAAATCAGGTCTAATCTAATCAAAATGATCTATGAACAAATGGTTTGAACTAGTCTAATTTATTTGGAATATAGAAAATTTATTTTTCAATAAAATAATCTCCACTACACTTTAGTTGGTATAAGTCCAAATTATTTGAGATATCCCAATTTATTCAAAATGATCTATGCCCAAATGCTTTGAAATAGTCCAATTTATTTGGATTATAAAATAATATTTTTTGGAGAAATTAATGGGTATAAATCCACATTATTTGAAATAGCCTAATTTATTTGAAATGTTCTATGCCCAAATGGTTTGAAATAGTCCAATTTATTTGGAATATAGAAAAATTATTTTTGGAGAAAATTTTCTCCACTCCAGTTTAGTGGGTATAAGTCCAAATTATGTGAAATATTCTAATTCATTCTAAATTATCTTTGGACAAATGGTTTGAAACAATCAAATTTATTGGAATATAATAAAAATATTTTTAGAGAAAATTTTCTCCACTCCACTTTAGTGGGTATAAGTCCAAATTATTCAAAATAGTCCTTTATTATACATTTAGACTTCTTTCTTTTCATATTGTAATCAAGTTGGATTACTTTGTGATATTTCAAAGAAAAAACATAACATAAGCTCCACTAATTATCCTTTTTGATTATATATCATATTTCTTGGGAGTTTTTACCAAACAATTAGAATCCTTATCTTAGTTGCTCATGTATATTATTTCCATGCAAATAATTTAGGGATTCAGGTTCAGGGCTTGAGGTTTATGGTTATGGTTTAAGGGATTAGGTTTCATATTTTATGGTGTAAGGTTTAATTTTTAACATTTAGAGCTTAGGGTTTAGGGTTAAGGTTTTAGGGTTTAAGGTTTAAGGTTTATGTTTTAGGAATTAGAATGTGGGTTTTATGGTTTATGATTCATGTTTTAGGGTTTGTGGTTTAGGATTTAGGGTTAAGGTTCATTAGGGGTCAAAAATTAGGTTACCAAGAAATTCCACCTTTGCAATTGTCTCATAGAGATAAATCTAATAAATTATATATTTCTCAAGGGTAAATTTTTTAAAACATTATGGTTTAAAGATGATTTTACCATTGTGATTTTATCATTGAGATAAATCCAATGACTTTTATATTAAATAATATTGTAAAAAAATAAAAAAATTAAACCTCTTTATGCATAGTGTAGACAAAAACTTTAAATTTCTTTTAGATCAAAAATTTATTTAATCTATTGATTAATAATTTAATCATAATTGATGTCTCTTTTTATTGGGATGGCCAAGGTTTAGATATCACTTTGTGTTAAGGCAAGTTTATACTCAATGGATTCCTTGTTAATTGGGCATGGTACTAAAGTGATTCAATTTTTGGGCATGTTGTGATAAAGTAGTGATAATTATTAAATTTACATCCTTAGTATGGTGCCATATGTAGTGTGTACTAGAGATCCCATGTAACCTTATAATATTTTTGACCCACCAATAAAACATACACTAATCAAATGTGCCACAAATATATTTCCCAAATCAAAGATTTGATACCGACTATAATAAAATTACTCAAATAGATAAATGAAATTCATGAAAATGGACCATATTATAAATATAATTGGTAGAAAAACATCAATATATTGAAATAATAAGTGCATACAAGAATGGATATCAAAGAAGAATATTGGAAACATATGATTGAGCCATTTTGAGTGGGTAACCTCCACAACCTTACAATAAGAATACAGTTCATAATATGATATCCAATACTAACCAATACCTCCCGTATATACCCAATTTAAGTTATGTATAGTCCATAGGGAAATAATATTGGCAATATGAAGATATATAAAGGTTATTCTAGTCATAAATCAGACACACATATCTAGATATAAGCTATCAATTAAGGGCACAACATAATGAAGTTCATAAATAATATATTCCATTTATATTCTATGACTGTGAAATTTCAAAGGATAACTATAAATATTGACCACTCTTCATTTGATGTTTTATAGATATACACTTGAGGTTAACAAACATGATTTTGGTTGATAATGGTTGAAGTATAAATGTGTGAAAAATGAATTTATTACTATTCTTAGATATAATCAGATAATTAATTGGTATAATCACAATTATTAAAGGGTATTGGGACATAATGATGACACCACTTAGGGGCTTTACCTTAACTATCACCATTGGTCCTGAGATCATTTTATTCTGATTTCATGTTTTACTAGCCAATATGGCATATTTCTCAAACAACCTTGGCTAAATCAAATAAAATAAATACTATTAAAAATATATACTCATTTAAAATGTATCCATGATGATAAATTGATTAATATCCAAGAGCTTCTTATGAGTCTATAGTACAAGTTTAACATGAGGTGTTACCTAAGGAGATACACAAGTAGCTAATCTTACGACATTAATCAAGTACACCTAAAGTAAAAAAACCTTCTCATCCATGTAATAAGGCAAAATTATCATAGCTTATTATGTATGTATTAAAGATAAATAATTTACCAAAGATGCAATTATTTGACATGCCATATAGATAAATTATAGTACTACCTTAAAATAGAATACTAAATCTATAATAACTTCTTACAATGATAATGATTACTATGAATATTACTACACTAATGATGATTATAATAATTAAGATAATGGTTATGAAAACATGATATCTTTATTGGATTTAATTATATTCATACGTATGTATCTTTCCCATGAATATACTACAATATTTACTTATACATATTATGATCACTTACATTCACTTATTGGTTTGCCTGGCCTACTAACGAAAAATGCCTAAATTGAACATTCTTTTTCATACATAGTTCATTTTATTTACTTGATTTCATTTATTTGTGTCATTTTCTCTAGTCTTTATTATTTTTTTCATCTTTCATGTAGTTTTTTGGAAAAAAATTCTTTCATTTTGCTACTCCCATAGGTTTGTTTTCACTTTTAATTCCTTATTATTATATCATAAATATTTGTTTGAATTTTAATGTAACATCATTTATTTATTTCATATTTTATTTGTATGTATTTCATTATCTACTTCTTCTCATGGTTTATCTATCATTATTATATCCATACCCTATGTTTTATTTTCATAGCTAATTTTATATGGCCCTTGCCTTTATTTATTTTTCTCATCCCAAACATTAATCAAGCTTCCCCATGAATAAAAAAATACACATTTCATAATTTTCCCCCAACGCACATAGTTATAGGGAAGTTTTGGGTTATTAGGGATCCTTCCCTTCTCATTTTTTCTCACTTTCACCCTTGAAACTTATACTAATTGGTTTATTTATTTGATTTTTTAGGTATTTTGAGATTTATTTGAATTTTTTAAAACCTAAATTTCCCTACTACAATAAAAAACCTTAAATTCCTTTTAGATCAAAGTTTTTGTTATATTGACCCACCAACAAAACATACATTAAAAAAATATGATGCAAGACTATTTACCAAATCAATCTTTGATACTAATTATAATGTAAATGTGTGTGTGTGTATGTGTGTGTGTGTGTGTGTGTGTGTGTGTGTGTGTGTGTGTGTGTGTGTGTGTGTGTGTGTGTGTGTGTGTGTGTGTGTGTGTGTGTGTGTGTGTGTGTGTGTGTGTGTGTGTGTGTGTGTGTGTGCATGTGTGCATGCGTTGTGTGTGTGTGTACATGCATACATATACATATACATATACATATAAGTGTTATATTAATGGATTTAAATATAAAATTCAATGAAAAAATAAAAAAATAACTTTCAAATATATCAGTATAATAGCACATAATATGATTAAAATTAGAGAATAATAATGGAAATATATGATTGTGTCAATTCGATAGGGGAACATTCAAAACCTTATATAGGGAAGTTGTGGGTTAGTAGGGATCCCTCCCTTCTCATTTGTTCTATCTTCAACCTTTGGAACTTATATTGCCTGGTTTATTTATTTGATTACTTAGGTATTTTGAAATTTATTTGAATTTTTTTAAACCAAAATTTTCCTAGTGCAAGAAAACCTTAAATTCATTTTATATAAAAGATTTTATTATTTTGACCCATCAATTGAAAATAAACTAATCAAATATGATGCAAGACTATTTCCTAAATCAAAGCTTTGATACTAATTATTTATACATACATGCATGCATACATATAAAGAAATGTTATAGTAATGGATTGAAATATAAATTTCAATTAAAAATAATATAAAAAAGTTACAATAATATTGGTGTGATTAAAATCAAAGAATAATAATGGAAATATATGATTGTGTAAATCTAATAGGGAAACATTCAAAACATTATAATAATAATTTAATTTGCAATATAATGATCTAATACTAACTACTACCTCCTCTCTCTCTCTCTCTCTCTCTCTCTATATATATATATATATATATATATATATATATATCTTATGTTATGGATATTCTATAGACTGATAAAACAAACAAAATGAATATATAAAAATTATTACATGTCTAAGTAAAAGGCCATGCTAATTTTAAGTCAACCACACATATCCTAATACTCATTATTATTTAAGGGTGAAATATAATTAAATTCATAAATATCTTATTTAATTTATATTTTATGACCATGAAATTTCAAAGGATGAATTTAATAATGGACCACTCTTCATTTGAGATTACATAGATATACACTTGAGGTTAAAAAAAGTGATTATAGCTGATAATGGTTCAAGTATAAAGGTTTTCACAATGAAATTTATTACTAGTCTTGGATATAATAGTATATATTTATCACTTAAAACATATTTATTGAAGGATATGATGTCATAAATAAGACAAAACTTTATTCGTGTATTATCAAATAATAGGACATATGATGTATGTCTTAAATGACATTGGATTAATAAAATGAAATAAATTCCATCAATACTACACTAGTGCTTAAAATTTATCCATCATAAAAAATCAATTACTAAGGCACTACCTATGATCCTCTGACACAATTTCAATATGAGGTGATATTTAAAGAGACAATAAAGAATCGAATAATATGACCTTAAACAAATGTGCCTAAATTCTAAGTACATTATCATATATGTATCAAGGTAATATTTCAACAACCTCTTACATAGGTTTTCCATATAAATCACATACCGAGGATCTAATATTTTTACATTCATTTAGTTGGAGTAAAGTCCTACTTTATAAGAGGATACAAAAGCTAACATAACCCCTTGTAATGATACTTATTAGTGTGAGGAGGATTACATTGATGATGATTATATTGATGGTGATAATGGTGATGAAAATGTGATATCTTTATTTGACTCATGGATCCCAACACATCTAGATATTTTACATGAAGATACCACACCATTTTAATATGCACATACTAATCTATATTCTTTAGTTAGCCTCACATGATAAACAAAGATTTTTTAGTTAAACATTATACTTTTATTTATTTTCTTTTCTAGCTTGCATTTATTTGTGCGTTTTTCTATAAATTTTCTTCCTTTTTAAAACTTGCATGTAACTTTTGGATAATTATTCCTTTCAATTTGTTACTCACTTGAATTTGTTTTCAATTATAATTCATTTTGATTCTCTCATCAATCTTTCCTTGAATCTTAAATTTACCTTATTCTTTATATTCTTTCATATTTTAGTTTTATGTTGACTTACCTCTGTAGTTCATATCATGATTTATATTTCATTCTTATAGCCTAGCCCATGTTAATTTTGATAATTAATTTAAATATGGTCCTTTCCTTTGATTATTTTCTTCAATTCCAAATATGACCTTTGCCTTTGATTATAAATAATTTAAAATATTTATTACTTCTCTTCAAAATCTCACTACTCAATATAAATTCATGATAATGTTTATATATTAGCTCAAAATAAACTATCACAAGATTATATCACTCATCCCACTAATGTATTAATTAGTGTGGCTAATTTGTAATGAATTTATTTTGATAGATAAATTAGAGTCACATAAATGGATTAAAATATAAATATCAGTAGTAAACAACAATAATAACTCACAATAATAGGGGTGTAAGATAATAGATCAACATAATATGATTGAAAGAATTTTACAATAATGGAAATATGTGATTAATTCACTTTTAGGGGGAAACCTCAATAACCTTATAATAATAAAATATTTTTTAATATGATATTATAATACTAATCACTACCTAATATATATAACATAACTAGGCTATGAACACTCCATAGAATGCAAATGTGACCAATTTAAAACTATAGATATTATCATATGACTAAGTAAAATGTTAAAATATCCATAATTTAAACACACATATCCCAATACATACTATTAGTTAAGGTTGTATCATGTCCCTCCACAAAAAAAATTTTTTTCTCAATGTTAACAATCATTGGATGCTTGGGGAGGAAAGCTTGGAGGAAGAGGGAGGAACAGAAAGCAGGAATACAAGTTCCAATGAGGAAGAAGAAGTTCAAGAGAAGAATGAGAAAGAAGGAGTCAACATAGAGGAGGAGTCTTAAAATAGTGAAGATGGCTCTGAGGAAAACTAGCAAGTGTTTGAGGATGATAAAGTCCTGGATGACCCTGTTGAGGACCCTGTTTCGATAAATGAGAGGGAAAACACAGTTCAGGCTGACAACCAAGAAACAGACCTAGAAGTTTAAGCTGAAACGAAGGAACAGAATCAAAGGGGAAGAGAGGATCACTTTGAAGAAGGTGGGAATAGTCCTAATAAGAATACAAAAGAGTGGAGTGATAAAAGGTAGAACGATGGAAGGCACACACCTACGAGAAATTGCAAAGCAGAGGCTATCCTCCAACTCGATTCATGGATGTTTAAGGAGATAATGGATCTCAAAAGGAAAATGGAAATTATGGAAGACAACTAGAAGGCAGTTTGGAACAAAATCAATAACATGTAAAAATAGATGAGAGACATCCCCATCAAGCTCAAAGACTATGAGAATAACCTAAGGGAACTCATCAAGGAGAGCAAAATGAAAATGGAGGAAGTTACATCTAACATATGTGTTGCAGCTGTTAATATTGGAAAAAGAGCTTGAGGAGATCAAATCCTTGGAGGGGCCTAGAAAAAGGATGAGACAAAGCTAAAGTTATGCAAGAGGGAGCCATGTTACTGCCATTCAGGATACTGTTGTGAAAGGTAAAGAAGTAGTGAAAATTATTTTAGAACTAGAAGAATAGTCTGGTTCTTCTAGTTGGTTGTGTTATCTGGTCTTGTTTCCTAGTTTTTTGTAATATGGTGTAGCCAGGCTATGTAAAACCTAGGTTTTGACTTGTGGTCTTCCAGGTGGTTTCAGGTCCATATCAAACCTGTTCTTGCTACTTCTCTGTACTAGTTTTTTAGGTTTTTCCTGTGGTCGTATATGCTTCATCTTTCTTTCTTTGTATTAGGGTTTCGGGGTCCCTTTAAAACCTATTTTTACCATAATCTAAAACAATCATTGGATGCTTATATATGATCCCTTCATCCTCCCATGTTGCATCCTCACTATCTAAACTCTTCCACTTGATTAAATAAACTATAAAAGCCCTCATTTGTAACCTATTAGTGTGTGGCTATAATATTTCCTTGTGCTCTAAAATAATTATGCCCTTATAATTTATCTTTATTAAAATATTAGGCTTACAATATTTGGCCAATGACCTTATTCAAGCAAGAAACATGAGGAAGTAGATGTATTTTTATTAAATAATTCTTGTTTATATGTTATACTACCAATATTTTGTAAGACCTAAGAGGGGACATATGCTTAGGTGAAATATTATTATCATTATTATGTTGCTTTAATAAAATTTATTTATATGATTGTAATCACATAAGAACCTAATCACCTACTGTAAAATTTCTTTTAGTATAATGTTGGCTAAGTTTCTACTTTATTTAGTTCAATGGCATTGCCAAGATTTATCTAAACCTAAAGAGTATCTATTGATGGTGTTGAATGTGTTATTTGACTACCAAAACCTTTAGATGGACTATAAATAATGAAGTGATGGATGGAAGATGATACCTATATAATGTGAAAAATGGATAACTTTTTAATGAGGTATGAAATTAAGTGTTATACCACAATTCTATTTATGTCAACCATTGAACCCATATCACCTTTTTATTTTTAAATGAAAACATCAAAGATAACCCTCCAAGCACTTGTTGACCACTTAATTTTTTCCATTATATTTGGAATAATATAATTATATATAAGTTAGTTGATTAACCAAACATGATAATTGTTGACCATCTTTTGCCCAACAGGCCAAAAATTGGTCCCCTTCTGTCCCTGCTATTCTAGGCCATTTCATTTTTTTATTTTTGCGTGAATATGTTCATTTATATAGACTCTATAGAATATCTATGGACTCTACAGGTTTTGGATTTATACAAATTTAGTAGGTTAGTCCTTTGGCACATGAAGGATTAGTTCAAAGAGTTTTGGGTTTCACAAGGCTTCTTCGAGCTCTAGTTTGAAGAAAATCGCAAGAAAAGTTAGTGTCTTTGAACCATTAAACCTGGTTCAATGCTTGGTTCAATCCCTTGATTAAATTAGCCTTGGTTGAATGCCTAGTTCAATCAACAATTCAATCACTTCATTTTCTAGGTTTGGTTCAATGCCTTTGGTTCAAATGGCTTCCAGTTCAATCAGATGGTTCAATGTCAAAGTTCAATGGGCTCGACCTGCTTCATTGAACCGTTGAACCAGTTTAATGAATTGGTTCAATCATTTGGTTCAATGCTTGGCTTCAAAGGCCCTTATGGAGGGCAGTTCAAGATCTAAAAGCCCTTATAGAGGGCAGAGAGTTTTAAAGATGCTCAAAGAAAAGGACAAAGAGCAGCTAATTCCTGTGGACTTTTGTCCATGGGAAAAAAGCCTGTGAAGTAGAAAAGCCATAGAAAAGGACCTGATGATTTTTGCCAAGGATGGTGACATCTTAAAAGCTATCAAATTTAAGCAAGTGAACTAGCCATTGGGTGACGGTTGCACAAATGTCAAATTTAACACAGTGAAGTAGCCATTTGTTTTAAACTGTAAAGAGTGCCAAACCATGGAAATAGCTCAAGGAATGCAGTGATCCACCAGAAGATTGCCCCTGAGGGTTGAAAGAGCAGGAAGAAGACAAGGAGAAAAAAAGATAAAGAATTCAAGTGGCGAAGGGAAGGTGAGTTATTGTAGATGAGCAGTGCGACCTATTTTCTATAGTTAGCATTGATGAGGGGACAAACTATAGTTTTTTTTGTAGGAAAGAGGTGTGGCCATGTTCTTTCATTAATGCTTGAACACCAAAGTCAATTTTGATGACTATACAACATGGTTCTAGCAGGCCTTTTTTGAAGAATGACATTAGTAACAATGGTTTCCTCTTCCCAAGATTCAAAATGCACATGGGCCACTTGCAGAAAGGGGTGCCAAAATCTTTCCTAGGAAGCACCAAGTTGTTCTTCCTCTTTTTATAAATTATAAACTTCTCTTTTGAGAAGAGATCGACTCTCATCCTTAAGGCAAAACTCTGCCCAAAAATCTCTTGGGGCTTGTAAGGCAGAGCTACCAAAAATTTACCTTGAATCAAAAAATAGCATTTTTACCTCCATTCTGAGTTTTGCATCTTTAGTATGTGTCTATGCCTTGATTCTATGTTAAGTCATTTTCTTAATGCTTTTGCAAAATGATTTCAACATTCCTGGTGCATTTTTTGAGTTTCCTTTTACAGGTCTATCAGAAGTGTCCCTAGAGGAGTATAGGTGAAGTGGATAGGCTGCTACAGTGTGTCTTAGAATGCCTCTAGTAGTTATTTCCTCCCTATATCTCCACGGACCCCTAACCCACTAATGCAGAAGGTTTTCTCATGTCAGATGAAGTGTATGGGAGCTAGTTCTTGGTGGAAAGTGTATGTTTAAGTAGAGTAGATCAAACATTTTCTAGTGTATCACCTTTTCTTTTTTTAGGCTTAGGCTTTGTTTTTAGCATCTCTCTCTCCCTTTTCACCCCCTTTTTTACATTCTATTTGTTAGCAGGAGGAGAAACTAGGGCCTAAATGATACATCAAAGGGAGTTAGCCCTCATCTAGAGACTCTCCCCTCTAGCTTCATCAGTCCCACAGGCGAGAGGGGAGTTTCCATTATTGTGTGAAGAAGGCAGGAGCTCAGCCTCCTACCAAGGGTGCAATTTTCTATGTCAACAGTTTTTGGCATGCCTGGTGGGACCAACTAGGACAAGTTGTGTCTAAAGGGTTGAAGAATTTTTATTGTGTTCTTCAATCAACCAACCTTTGGAGGCTTTTACATCAACACCAATGGTGACTCTGAGTTGAATCGGCTAGTTAAGCAACTTGGTGCCATTAAGAAATCACTTTTATATGTATAATTTCTTTTCACAAAATCATGGGTCTTATTTTCCTTCATATGGCTATGATCAGACTCAATATTTTTAGAGAATCACCTCAAGCAACTCTCTTAGTTGCCCTTCAATGATAAGGGAATTGGCCCTAGAATTTGAGAAGCATACAATGGAGATTGACAGACTGGAGGAGCAATATGAATATCAAGAGTTGACGTATAAAGAGGAGTGTTTTTTTAGGCAAGCTTAGTCCTTGCAATCCATGGAGGAGGAGGTAGCAAAATGGAGAAATCCACTTATTTAAGGTAGTCAGCCTTATGCACCCCCTATTATTCTGAGGAAAACCCCTCTTTTAAACCAAATCCTTTCTATCAAATAGCACTTGCTAACTCTAGTTCATCTGATGCATCTGCTCTCAATCCCATGTGCCTGGCTTTCCAACATCAAAGGGCATCAGAACAACCCCCCATGGAGATCAATCTTCTAAATTCCTTATATTGTGAATCTTCCATTGGGGGGAATACCATGAGTTAGTACATCCCTCTTCTAGAGACTCTTCCAGTGCATCAACAATCTCTTCCTAGCATTCATCAGCCTCCCCAAGTTTTTTGACATGATGTGCAAATTCTGAGCTGGAAGAAGGAATGCCAAGAACTAGCCCAGAGCCTTGAAGAAGATGATGTTGGTGACCTCCAAGAAATACTCTTTCAAGACAATCTAGCTAAGAAAATTGAAGATTTAGAGGCTAGGATGAAGCTACTTCTTGAAAGAGAGTTTGAACTTCTAGACCTTGTGGAGGAGCCCTAGGACCTTGGAGAAAACAAAGTTACTGCCTGTTCACAAGAGCAAAATTCCAATTCTAAGATCCTGAATTGGGGGAAAATAATAGAATCATGGGGCAAGAAGGAAGAGAAATAAGGTTTTTCTCAAAACCTTGAAGAACACAAGACTACTCCTACTCATGATGACACTGGTGATCTCCAAGAAAGGCTCTTCCAAGAAGATCTAGCTAAGAGAATTACAGAGTTGGAATCCAAAGAGAGATTCCTCAGCTAGTGTGTGATGGATGGTTCAGACCCACTGGCACATTCTATGTCTGAACACACCCCATCTACACATTTCCAAGAGAGCTATCAGGCCCCACCTGATATGGATGAAGTACTAGCCAAGTGGAAAGAGGAGAATCATTTGATTCTAGCTCAAGGTCTGCCTCCTCCTCCACATGGTTTTCCCACTTCACCCCTTCTCAAGGAAGAACCTGTTCTACAAGAGGTGAGTGAGGAGTAGATGATCCAATCTATAGTTATTCAAGAGGCTATCATGAGTGACAATGAAGGTGGAATCATCATTAATGCTTCTTGTGAAGACACCATTGGTAATGGAGAAGATGCAGGTCTTGCATAGATGTACATGTTCCAACAATATGAGGAGGAAAAAATGCATGGTGAGCTCTCTTCCCCTCTATTTGATTAACTTCCTTGTTGCTTTAATGAGGAGGATGACTACATTGAGGAGCCTGAGTTGGAGGAGGATTAGGAGGATACCTTTAAACATCTAGAGGTCCTGATCTTTGAGGAGGAAAAGGAGAGATCTGTCTTCCTGGAGGAAGGCCTTGAAGAAGAAAGCTTCAAATAAAGAGGTGATGTTCTGTGGGATGGGAAAACATCTTGTGAGTCCATTTTAGACATCACCACAATCACCCTTCTTCAAGAAGGCCAAGAGGAAGTAGAGGATGATTTTAATAGAGTCTACAATGAATTAGAAGGAAACAAGTCAGACCATGATGCATTGCAGAGGGAATGTGCATATCAAAGGGATAACAGTGATAAGCCAACATCCACTAATTTCTTGGTAAAGAGTACTAGTATGAGGGACTAGCATTCAACAAGTTTCCAATGACAAGTAGAGTACATATATGTCAAAAGCATGTTCAAATCTGATCCACTCAGATACAAGCCAAGCAGGGTGACAGGCAAGAGGAACAGGTCACCAAATCTCATTTTCATTCAGCTACTTGCTTGGCACCATAAGTCTTCTTGCCAAGAAGAGGACTTAAGAAATTTTCCCTTTGATCTAGGAGGGAGGCAAACATTCTTGGTTAGTTGTATATAGTAGTTTTCTTTCAGTTGTCTTTTCTTACTTTCCCTAAGTGCAGTTTGCACAGGTAGTGTTTTTAGCCTTGTGTGTTTCCCTTTGTGTGTGGGGTAAGAAGCTTCATGTTTTGATTCTCAGATATTTTAGGGTTGTTGCTAACTTTCTTCAAAGCTACATCTGACTCCGTGCCTAATGGACTACAAGGCAACTGGTCTTTAAGCATAGCAGACATGCTTCCCTTGGGAGTAGCCAATCTGTTGACCATTTTTTGCCCAACAGGCCAAAAATCGGACCTCTTCTATCCATGCTATTCTAGGCCATTTCATTTTTTTATTTTTGCATGAATCTATTAATTTCTATGGACTTTGTATAATATTAATGGACTCTACAGGTTTTGGATTTCTACGAATTTAGTAGGTTAGTCCTTTAGCGCATGAAGGATCAGTTCAAAGAGTTTTGAGTTTCACAAGGCTTCTTCAGGCTCTGGTTTAAAGAAAATCACAAGAAAAGTTAGCGTCTTTGAATCATTGAACCCAATTCAATGCCTTGGTTCAATCACTTGATTAAATCAGCCTTAGTTCAATGCCTAGTTCAATCGGCAGTTCAATTGCTTCATTTTCCAAGTTTGGTTCAACGCATTTGGTTCAAGTGGCTTCTAGTTCAATAAGATGGTTCAATGTCAAAGTTCAACAAACTTGGCACACTTCATTGAACTGTTGAACCAGTTCAATGAATTGGTTCAATCATTTGGTTCAATTCTTGAGTTCAAAGGCCCTTACAGAGGGCAGTTCAAGATCCAAAAGCCCTTATAGAGGGCAGAAAGTTTCAAAGAGCCCAAAGAAAAGGACAAAGAGTGGCCAATTCCTATAGACTTTTGTCCATGGGAAAAAATCTCAAAAAAAAAATCTCATGAAGCAAAAAAGCCACAAAAAAGGACCTGATGATTTTTGCTGAGGACGGTGATGTCCCAAAAGCTGTCAAATTTAAGCAAGCGAACTAGCCATTGGGTGATGGCCGTGCAAACATCAAATTTAACACAGTGAAGTAGCCATTTGTTTTGAACTGTAAAGTGTGCCAAACCATGGAAATAGCCTAAGGAATGCAGTGACCCACTAGAAGATCGCCCCCAAGGGCTGAAAGAGTAGGAAGAAGACAAGGAGCAGAAAAGATAATGCATTCAAGTGGTAAAGGGAAGGTGAGTTATTGCAAATGAGCGATGTGACCTATTTTTTTCAATTAACATTGATGAGGGAAAAAATTGTAATCTATTTATAGGAAAGAGGCACAACCATGTTCTTGCATTAATGCTTGAATGCCAAAGTCAATTTTGGTGATTGTACAGCATGGTTCTAGTAAGCCTTTTCTAAGGAATGACATCAGTACCAGTGGTTTCCTCTTCCCAAAATTCAGAATGCACATGGGCCACTTACAGAAAGGGGTGCCAAAATCTTTCCCAGGAAGCACAAAGTTTCTCTTCCTCTTTCTATAAATTGTAAACTTCTATTTTTAAAAGAGATCAACTCTCAGCCTTAAGGCAAAACTCTACCCAAAAATTTATTGGGGCTTGTAAGGCAGAGCTACCAAAAATTTACCTTCAATCAAAACATAGAATTTTTACCTCTATTCTGAGTTTTACATCTTTAGTATGTGTCTATGCCTTGATTCTATGTTACGTCATTTTCTTAATGCTTTTACAAAATGATTTCAGCATTTCTGGTGCATTTTTTGAGTTTCCTTTTACAGGTTTGTCAGAAGTGTCCCTAGAGGAGTATAGGTGAAGTGGATAGGATAATGTAGTGTGTCTCAGAATGCCTCTAGTAGTTATTTCCTCCTTGTATCTCCATATACCCCTAACCCACTGATGTAGAAGGTTTTCTTATGTCAGATGAAGTGTATGGGAGCTAGTTCTTGGTGGAAAGTGTATGTTCGGGTGGAGTAGATCAAGCATTTTCTGGTGTATCACCTTTTCTTTTTTTAGACTTAGGTATTTGTTTTTAGCATCTCTCTCTCCCTTTTAACCCCCCCCCCCTTTTACATTCTATTTGTTAGCAGTAGGAGAAACCAAGGCCTAAATGATACATCAGAGGGAGCTATCCCTCATCTAGAGACTCTCCCCTCCAGCTTCGTTGGTCCCACATGTGAGAGGGGAGTTTCCATTGTTGCGTGGAGAAGGAAATATCTTGGCCTCCTACCAAGGGTATAATCTTCTACATCAAAAATAATAACTAAATCTAATAATTATTGGTAAATATAGGATCATGATCACTAACTTTGATTTTTTGGGTCACATGTAACTTATGAATTTTATACATAAAATATGATGCTAATGTACTTAATAAAGAGGATGTGATAAGGCACAAAAAATTTCATATTTTTTGACTTTAACCATGAAATCTATGATGAAAACTTTAACTTTAGACTTGGGAAAACTTATGATGAAATATAGTGACATTTCTACCCACCTCTAGCTAGGAATAAATAGTTTTTACAAGAGACATTGGGTCTTAATTATCACATTCCTATTTTTATGACACATCATTAATTATAAATTAAATGTATAGAGTTATCATTTGATTCCTAAAAATAAGTCCTAATTGATTACATGATGTCTTCAATAAGTTTGAGTGCCCACTAAATAGAGAAGTCTAGATCTTTGTAATAACCTTATGCTTATGTTTTGATGTATTACATAAATATAGCCTATTATTATACCATAGAGTATTTAGTTTCCATAGTTATTTTTTGACATGTTCAAATATTGTTGGAAATTTATAATGATATTTTATATATGTATGTCATTTTATAATTATGTTCTTATCTCATCCACCCAATCTACTTTTACTATGGCCATACCATATAATAGTGTTTATGTGAACTCATCCCTCCTAGGTAGTGTATTAACCACTACATTTTCCTTTCCTTTCTTTTATATGATATTAAATTCATATTCCAATATCTTTGTGAAAATTTTTTGTTGTTATTTTTATGATAATATTTGGTTTAACCATATTTTAGACTATTATGATCTATCTTCACTTAAAATGTCTTCACATAAAATATAATCTCCATTTTTTGATTGTATGAAATATAACCATGATTTAATTATTATAAATGGGATTTAAAAAATTATTACCCTTGAGTTGGAAAATATCAAATGAAATAGATCACTCCCTTGGCTTAAGTAAAAACCCTATGCAATACCCCAAAGCATCACATTCAACAAGTATTTTTTAATAGAAAATATGTGGTAGCTAGAATAAGATTGGTACATGTGGCTCCTTTATCTTTTCAAATTTCTTTGTGGTTTATTCCTTCAAATTGAAAGAGCCTTTCTTCATTAAATTTATGGGTGGTTATATTATGATACTGTAATTTTTTATAAATCTCTAAGCCTTAAAAATTACCATAGTTTTTTAGGGTTATCAACACTTTACATTCTACTATGGCCTTGATTTTTTGAGGTTCCACATTTATTCCTCTATGTGAAACAATGTGACCAAATTACTCTACTTCATTGAATCCAATTACACACTTTAAAGGATAGGAATAAATTTGATGTTGTTTATGGTTTCCAAAAACTTATTCCCATTTTTCATGTGTTTTTATGATGTTTTTATATATATTAAAATGTCATAAAAAATCTAAGAATGGTTTGTAAAAATGGTCGAATGGTCAAGTTCATCAAACTCAAAAATTTGGATTGTGCTTTTGTTAAGATAAATGTAATCAACAAAATATCATATCAACCTCATGGGTTATGAAAATTTTCTTATGTATAACATCCTTTCCAATTTTAATTATATGATAACATGAGAAAATATCAAGATTTGTAAAATATACAAAACTATGTAACTCATATATTAAATAATAAATTACCATAATTGATAAATTATCTTTGGTGTTGTATTTATTTAGTTCCTTTTGGTTTGGACACATGCACCAAATGTAATCCTTCTTATGTACAATTAACACTAGAGATAAATAAACATTATAGATAATTCAAATAATACATATGTTGAACATCTCATATACTGTCTTTTCAATCTCACTCTTACTCACATATGGTTATATATAAGATCTAGTGTTTGTTGGTTAGATCCTTGGTACCATTTGAATGCCATGATCATGATCCATTTAATATTTAACATATATACAAAATGATAATAAGATTCCATTTACAATTTCATGTAGATTTAATGGTATAAGCACCATTTATAGTTATTTTTCTAAAGAAAAAATTTGAACCATAAATCCCTTAATTACCTTTTTAATAATATTATATATAAAATTATACTTCCACATCCTCTTATTATTCATTGGATCCTTTAATGTATGAAAACCTAGTTTCAACACATTTATGTGATTGACTATATTTTCTATCATAGATAAAACATAACCTTTTTACCCTTTTTCTTCATTTTATTGAAGATTATATCTAATATTTTAATAGAATGATGTTTATAGAGTTCTCTAATCTCTCATGTTCATGAATTAATACCTTTTGTTGGCCAATTTTCTTTCCTCCACATTATGCTAGATAATAGAATCATAAATAGTAAGTAAAACAAGCATGAATAAATCATGTTGGATGTGATCCTTGAGTCATAAAAATATAAGTTAGTTTAATCATGTTCTCATTTATGATCATATCGTATAAAATGGGTAAATTTTAGAGTTGACAAATATACTACTTGATAAATCCCATTGATTGTAGTTTTTCTAACTATTTGAAATAAATCTCCATCATGTTGTTGTTATAGTGTGATTGAAATTCCTTAGTAAAACCTAAAAAAGTGACATTGATAATCTTATTATTATTTTGAGCTCATAAACATTTATACCAATTTAATTATTCAGTTTAAAAATTTAAGGATGCCATTATAACATACATATAAAATAATATTCATTGTGTTGATCCAAGTGGTTGGATCCTTCCCATTAAACTTACACATTTCCACTTTTAGTAGCATTTCATGAGGCCAAATTAGGATAATGCAAAGAGTTGAGGGTAATCTATATTTGGATTTGAATTATATTTTCTAGAAGATCTAATCTCATTGGGTTATGCATTGGTGCATGGTTTTAAAGATTTAATTTTAAGAATGAGCTAATCTAATCATTAAATGCTTTTTTACTTCACCTTTATTATAAATTTTAGATTTTATTTTTTTCATATTATAATCAAGTTGGGTTACTTTGCGAGTTATAAAATAAAAACATATAATAAAATATCCACTAATTATAATTTATAAATCCATCTCATCTTTGTAAGGTGTTTCTACTAGAAAAATGGAATCCTTGTCTCAGCCCCTCATGTGAATTTCTCACATGAAATATTTGAGGTATTAGGATTTAGGGTTCACAGTTTGTGTTTCAAGGTTTAGGGACTAGGTTTCATAGTTTATTTTTTAGGGTTTAAATTTTATGGTTTAGGGATTATGGTTAAGGTTTTTATTTTCAATGTTTAGGGTTCAAGTTTTAGGTTTCAAAAAATAGAGTTGAGGTTTCATGGTTTAGGGTTTATTGGCAATAAAAAATTAGGTTACTAAAGAATTACATAATTGTGATCACTTCATTAAGATGAATACAATGAATAATATATTATGAAATGGTAAAGTATTTCAAAAAATAACATTGAAAGAGGATTTTACCATTCTGATTTTCTCATTGAGATGAATCAAATGAATTATATATTTCATGATGTTGAAAAAGAATTATAAAATTTAAAATTGAATGTGTGTAACATAGATGAAAACTGTAAATTAATTCTAGATAAAAAATAATTATATTCATTTGGTAGTGATTTAATGGAAATTAGTGTATCTTTTTAATGAGATGCCCAAGGTTAAAATTTTAATCTCTATTAAGGGGTCCCAATAGCTGATGGATTGGGAACCATGCTAAAGTAGTTCATTTTTTGGGAACATAATAAGTTAATTTTTTTAATATACCATCCTTATTGTGGTACTACAAGTGGTGTGGGTTGGTGATCCCATATACCATTAGCAAAAAAGTTTTGTGTTTGGTCCACCAATAAAATATACATTGATCAAATGTGCCACAAATATCTTACCCAAATCAAATCTATAATATTAATTGTAATAAAATTACTTTAAATAAATTAATAAAAGTCATGTAAATGGATCATAATATAAATATTAATGATATAAAAACATCAATATATTGCATTTATAAGTGCATAAGAGAATATATCTACATAATATATTTGACAAAAAATCAAAATACTAGAAATATATGGCTAGTCCACTTTGAGTGGGAAACCTCCACAAACTTACAATGAGAATAAAATTGACAATATGATCTTACAATACTAACCACTGCCTCATATATATACCAAATTCAATCTATATATACTCCATAGGCCAACATTACTAACAATATGAAGTTATACAAAGTATATGCTAGCCAAAAATCATACACACATATCCTAATACACTCTATCAACTAATGTCATAAAAAAATTGGCATTAATAAAGAGACTCCTCAATTCATATTCTATGACATTGAAATTTCAAAGGACAACTCTAAATATGGACCACTCTTCATTTGATATTTCATAGATATACATTAGGTTAACAAACATGATTATGATTGATAATGATTCAAGTGTAAATATGTTCACAATGTAATGTGTTACTATTATTGGCTATAATCATATATATTTATTTGGTACAATCATAATTTTTTAAGGATATGATGCAATAACTAAGACACCTTAACTGTCACCATAGGTCATAAGACCATTTTATTTTCATTTCATATCTTATTAGATAGATGTCATGTTTTACTAGATAATATGATAACCTTGTCTTAATAAAATGAAATAAATCCCATTAACACTATACAAGTTATTAAAAATTATCCATAATAATAAATTAATTATTATCCCATGCACCACTGTTAAGCTTCTATCACAAGTTTAACATGAGATATTACCTAAAGAGATAAAAAAACATAAAAGCTAATATTACAACCTCAAATAAGTGCACCTAAAGTAAAAATACCTTATAATCCATGTACCAAGGTATTATTCTCATAGATTATTATGAATGTATTCAATATAAAGAACCTACCAAATATCATTTCATTGTACATGCCATATAGATGATGGACAATGCTACCTTACAAGAGAATAATAAATCTAATGTAACTACTTACAATGATAATGGTTACTATGATAATGATTTAAATTTTAATTATTATATTAATGATGATAATGATTATGAGAATTTGATATCATTCTTGTATTCATGAATCCAAAGGCATCCACAACTTTCCCTTGAAGATACTGCACCATCTACTTATACATACTATAATACTTGGAATTTTGGTTAGCTTGGCCCTATAATGGCTAAACTAAATAATTTATTTTGTACATAGTTTATTTTTTTTCTTGAATTTATTTGTGTGATTTTATATGGTTTTTCTTATTTTTTTCATCTTTCATGTAAATTTTTGGAAAAAATCACTTTCATTTTGTTACTTCCATAGTTTTTTGTAACTTCCAATTCATCTAATTCTCTAATAAATCTCTGTTTGAATTTTGAAGTAACCTTATTATCAATTTCACCCTTGTAATTTATCCCACTTGATAATATTTTGAGACTTCTTTGAGTTTTTTAAAATTTGAATAAAAGTAGTGCAAACATTAAACTTAAATTCCTTTTAGATCAAAAGTTATTTCTTTGACCCACCAATAAAACATATAATGATCAAATATTCCAAATAATAACACCCAAATTTAATATCTAATACCAATTATAATCTAATTACTTATATATACAAATCAATGTCATGGTAATGGATTAAAATATAAAAATAAATGAAAGAATTAAAAAAAATTGAAATAATAAGGGTATAAGCAAACATATCCACAAAAGATAATTGAAAGTAGAGCATAATACCATAAATATATGATTTTTACACTTTGATAGGGAAGCCTTTCAAAACCTTAAAATAAGAATATAATCTTCAAATACTAACTAGTACCTCTCTCTCTCTCTCTCAAAACACACACACACACACATTCATGTTGGTAATATTCTAATTATATGGAGTATCCATAGCCTAAGTATATATATTACCATACAATAAAAATATTACCAACATGAATATATATAAAACATGACAAATAAAATGTAATGTTAGTTGAAATTCAACCACACATATCTAAATACATGCTATTGGTCAAGGGTGAAACATAATGGTATCCATGAAAAGACTCCTAAAAGTATATTATATGACCATGAAATTTCAAATGATGACTCTAATAATGGAACACTCTTCATTTAATATTTCATATATATACACTCAAGGTTAACAAATGTGAATATGCATGATAATTAAAATATTAATTGAGTTTCTAAAAGAATTAATAATTAACTAGAATGTGATCCATATAAATAGCTCAAATTAATATACAAAGTAAGAAGACAAACATATCTAAAAAACAAGTAGTAATCATAAGCTTACTTAATATTAATGGTAAATTTATGCTAATTGGTAAATGCAACATGTATACACATAATGTTTTCAAAATTTTATCAATTATTGATGCTCTTTATCTTGTATGAACCCATTGAGTCTCAATCTCTCTGAGTGCCCACCTTAAGGGGTGCACCAATAAAGGGGTGGGTATACCATTTGTGCTTAGTAGGATTGTTGTCCCTTTTTCCACTTGTTATATACACACTTAGCTCCTAAAAGCCATTCTCCTAAGCTTGGCTTCCTCTTTTACACACTCCTCTACTCATTTGTCACCTTTATTAGCCATTTTCCTAAACTAAAACCCTTTTTTATAGTTTAAATAACTATGTTTTCTATGTCGACCTTGAATTATTATTGACAAAACTTATTAAGGGTCTTGATTGGCCCCTAGTTGACCTAGTCTATGACCTAGTGAGTTTTTGTCAATTATGATACTAGGTTGACCAGGTGAACCTTGTCAATGGAAAATTTTGGAAGGGTTTAGGGTTGGATATACTTATATAAAAATAATCATTTTGGTATTTCTAAGAGAATATAATAATAGGTAGGATATATTACACATCTACTTATCCACCATTATACTTGAGGAGTAAGCTTAGGGTTTCATACTTTATTCAGAGACATAGATCTTGTCTTGTGGATAAGTCTTTTGGATGCATTGATAGGTTGTGTATCTTATATATAATTTATATTTATCATCCTTACATACCAAAACAACATCTTATGAATTACCTTGGCCAAGGAAGATATTGAGGCTTGGTGGGTTCATATTTAAAGGTAATTTTTCCTTAATTTATTCCTCTATAAGAGTAGATAGGTATGCATTTGAGCTTTTCTTCCATGAATTAGGATTTTGTATACATTTATGTGGGTATATGAATTCTATTCATGTTTAATTTTGTTTTTTATTACCCTCATTTTGTTCCATTAGCTCTGGTGAGCACTAGATTATATTTTTACTTTACTTGTTATTAGTATAGTAAATATGAAAACATAGGACCTAGTTAGGGTTATTATGTAATTTTTCTTGACTGGAGGCTTTGGAACTCTCCTTAGTAATATTATTGTGGTAAGAGATCCATTGGATAGGTATAATGGAGACATATTGCACATGACCCCAATTATCTAATGTATCCCCAATTAAAAGTGTAAGTAAGATATATCTTCTCCAAACTAAGATTGATTTATAGATCTGATACATTTATCATTACATACATTTTGGTGAACATGACATGAATCTAACCCTTTTAGGTTTTATTTCATGCTTTTCATTTCTATCATTTTATTATTTTTATATATTTTCTATACTAGGTCAACCAGGCTAGTATAATTCTAACTTTTGTGCATAGGTTTAACACACAGTCATATTAAAATGACTATGGTAATTCTATGTAGGTCTTCATCAAATACAAGCTACTAGATCGAACATGTCAACATAGTAATCTTATTCAATTATATATAATAGACTATGTCAAATATTTAGACTTAGTCTTATAAGCAACTTCCAAATAATAAACTAAGTCAACCAGGTCAACTCAATCATCTTAACAGGCTTTAACAAATAGGGTTTCATATAACTAGGTCAACCCAATTGACTTGGTATAATTTGCAAGAAACATTTAAAGTACTTCAATAGAAAAAATTTAATCCTCAACATCTTCCAACCCACAAAGGTTCCTTTATTTCTCTCTCTTTCAATTTAGTACTTCATTACAATTTTGTTTTGTATAAATTTGGAGTCTTCAAAATTGCAATCCTAAAACAAACAAAGTCGACCTAGTCAACCTAGTTCTATAGTTTGTCTTTTATCTAAAAGACTAAATTGAACTATTTGACTTAATTATTAAGGACTCTTGATTCTATATTAAAGTAGAGACCTTGTCGACTCTATTCTGTAATGTTTTCATATTGTGTCATTTGAATTGACTTTGTACCATTCTTAATTTAGAAATTAACAAATATATGCTAGTAATTAATTCACACTTTCATTTTCAATTATTTTTATGCTTAGAGTATTTAAAATAGTCTAATTATCTATTTTTTATATATACCATTAATTTTCACTATTTTCTCTTTTTACATACACTACTAAATCACAAATTTCAAAATGCATTTAATATTTGTCTACCTAAGGCCTACATACTTGGATTTCATCACCAAGGGGGAAGTTGAATTGGTTTTATGGACAAGTATAAACATGTGGATAATGGTATATATTTTAAAATCACCTAACACCATTATCACTATAGGATTTTGAAGTGAGGGGGTAGGCCCCAATACCAAGATAGTACTATTGCTAACACATATCCCTTTCAACCTAAACATCCTGAAACCATCCATAGATTGTTTTCTATTTCCTTATTTTCAATCAACTTCCATATCACACTTTATAATAATATAATAATACTCAAGATGACCATTTAGTTAGCATTTAATTTTTAATTGACTTCTTGATCTTTGATCATTATATGTTGTATTGAAAAAGTTTACATTGGCCAGCATTGGTGCAAGGCTTTGTGTTGTGTGCCTCAATTGGACCATTCTCATTAATCAAATTATTTGTGTTTTTATTTTCACTTATTTATTAAATTACATTACATAAAAATTCCTTATTTTTAGTAAACTATCATTTTATTTGGCATAGTATCTTAGAGACTATCTTTTTCCCTGACTATAGTACTAAGTTGACTTGGTTGACCTAGTACTCCTTTCTACCTATCAAGTTATAATAATAAGTTAAGATAATTGAATATGTATACTTATAAAGTTGTCTATTTTCTTATCTATAGTACTAATTTGACCTAGTAGAATCTATACTCTTCTATCTTCTATCCAATAGTACTAGGTTGACCTAGTCAACTTTGTACTCTGATTTATCTTTTGCATCTCTTTCTTTTTGCATCAACTTTGTCTTCCCAAATCTCTCTCCTTCACCATGAACTTCATATTTGAAGACAACAATAAGTTTAATTCAATAGATATGATGAGTCTTACCAACCCCAATAGGTTTTTCCATGAGTAGTTTATGGCTCCTACCCTAGATGTAAGTAATGTGCATGTATCCACTCGCACTACAAACTATGAGACCCCTCCTCATCCCTCTTCACTTCATAATCCTCTTTTCTCATTTGAAGATCAACCTGAATCAGACTATACACCAAAAATGATCTTATTCATTAATGAATTTCCTCAACATCAAGGAAATGAACATTCTACTATTTACTATCTCATGATAAGTGGTCAAGTTGAGGAATCCCATTCACCTTCTCCCACATTATCACATGGATTTGGAGATAATAGATTATTTTATTCTCAATCTCTTCCCTCTATTTTGACCCCTTATCATACTATGACATCATCCTCTTTGATTTCCTTCACCTCTATGCCTAGTATCTATACTAACATGGTAGGTTCTACATCTAGTGGGCCTCTTCCAAGACCTTCTCTTCTCAATTCTTCCACTAGTGAAACATTTTATACCCATGGTAATCATGCCTCTATTACTAATTCTTCTCATCCCTCTACTATTACATATTTTTCAAAAAAATAAATTATGCCATGAGTGCCTCCCTTACCAACAATTCTTATCACGATACTAATAACATCCATAGTTGTACCTAAGCCACTACCACCAATTCCAATGCTTAAAACAATGCCCATAATACAACTAAAACCCACCAAATCGTATAAAAAAATCTTAATAAAATGAATGATTTCTAATCTAATAAAGAAAATCAAATTATGCAAATGTAAAATCATCTTACCCATATTCAAACCCACCCTCAATAGTTGCCATGGGGAATGCATAACCAAAATATTCCCCTACCTCTTCTTTGGGATTCCCATGGTAATATTATTCCTCAACCTACCCTTATTAATAAAATGATCAAGCACCTTCAAAATGAGCCTCTTACATCTCAAATTTCTAATATCGATAAAGGACGTATCACCCCTACCATTACTTACAATGGGTTAATCGATCCTACTCTTCACTTAAAAACATTTAGAATTCTATATAAAGACTGGGTCAAGTTAAATACTTTTTCCACTACCAAGATATTAATGAAGAATCTAACTAGTGATGCTTTAGATTGGTATAAGCAACTCAAATATCATTTCATCACTATTTGGAATATTTAGTTAATGTTCTAGTCTAAGAGTTCCAAACTAGTGATCTCTTTGAGAACACCTTGGTCCATTTTATCAAATATAATCAACTTGAGACTGAAACTACACAATATTTTATCAAATGATGGAATACCTTGTCTAATAAATGTGAACATAATATGGTATATGATAATATCTTTCATCTATTTACCAATTCTCTTTTTCCCAAGCTATAATATCAGGTCTAGACTCTTTCTCCACATACTTTGGAAGAAAATATTGACCAAGCCAAGCATCAATATTTCATTATGAATCAATTCAAGCCATCTCAACCTTGTATGGGTACTCACAAGTTATTAAAACATAAGAATCATCATGCTACAAATGATGATGTCACTAACTCTTATGACACTATTCATATTATTAAAGCTATTGTTCCCAACCAAACTCTAGAACAAGCTTCCCTTCCTAACCATATAACTAATCCTCCTTTATATTTAACCAATAACATCAATGTTTATAAACCTTTATCCTTAGCATAATTTCAAAAATTTCTACCAAGGAAACTTTTGTAATAACTTGATCCCACTCAACCCATGAAATATTGGTATGATCTCAAATTTTATTGGTTTCATGCTAGTTGGGGTCATTCTCGTGAAACTTGTAGGCAACTTCATAATTTGGCAATGGATTTTCTTCTTGGTCCTAATTTTCACCATGATTCTATCATTTGTAAATGTCAAAAAGCCTATAACATTTCCTTCAAATTTAATGAAACATAAAATAAATCTCAGTCTTTGAACCAAGATAATGCTCATTTAGACATTTATAAATATCCTCATCCAAATCACCAAGATAACCAAGACAAACCTACCACTTCTACCAATAATGTTAATAGTCTTCTTGACCCAAATAATGAAGATAATGTGGTAAATATGACTAATATGTGAAGTGTGGTTGCTTTCATTGATCCTCATCCCATCCACACCCCTTAATTGTCTTGTATATTTCATGTTATCCAAGACTCTTCTCCAACTCACTTAACAAATTTTGGACAAGAATAAATTATATCTTTTGATGAACCAATTCCAACACCTCCCTTGAATAACACTTCTCATACCATTTATACCATTCCTCTAGCCTCTTTAACTATCACTAATGATACTCAAAATTTTATCAACACTTCTTATCAAATAAAAATGCATCAACTAACCCATCTTATCAATATAATCAACACACTTATCCTCTAATTAAACCTCCCACATCTTATCAACATCAATTTACATGTAATTTAGCTCCTCATTCTGAGGACCTCCTTCAAAACTATGTACCTCTTTCTGAAAATACTCTTATGGGTTATGATGAGTGGGATCCTATCACAGAGCTTATTAATCTCCCATCTCAAATCCCATTTATATAACATATATGAACCTCTCCATGGTATTTTAATCATCATATGTAGTTTTTTTTTTGAATTGAACATCCCTCATACTCCCCTAGTAGGACAAAAAACAACCTTATCTAGATCAAAATATAGCATTTTATAATAGTGCAAAGAGATGTCCATACATGTTGATGACACAATAGACACTTCTCTATCCTTCAAATTTCCCATTGCTTTTATCATCCCCAATGAGATTTTAATCCATGTAGATGATCTTCCTCTTTTTATCAGTGTCTAAATTGGTGATATCCAAGTCAAGCATGCCTTGATTGACAAGGGTTATAGAACTTGTGTTGCCTCTTTCAATTTTATCAAAAACCTTATATATTCTAAATGTATTATTAAATCCACATGTAGTACACATCAAGACTTTGATTGAAGGCAAATACCTCCTTTAGGTGGCTCTCCAATACCATTCCACCTTTTACCATTCACATAAAGGTGATGATATTAAACTTTACTCTATCCTATAACATTCTATTTGATATGCCTTGGACTCATCGCATGAGAGCAATTACTTCTTCCACATGCCAATGTGTCAAATTTCCTCACAATGGAGTTGTCTATAGGATTCAAGGTAACACTAATCCTTGAAATTTTGAATAGTTCCAAGACTGTGGTGTATTCAAGATTCCTACCCTTGAACCCTTACCAAGCATTCCATTTCATGAATCTTAATGATTTAACTTTCTTATCAATTCCACCTGAGGTTACAATGGTCACCCTGAACTCATTAGGATTATAACCCATACCCTCCTAGATTTTGATGATGATGAGCATAATGAGATCAATATCAAGATTAAAACCTTGTATCTCTCACCTCATCTAATTTTTTAGCTTCTTGTTTTTTTAACCTTATTCCCATCAACCACCTTATGATGATATACCCAGTATCTTAACTAAGACTAAACATTCCATTCATCACACCACATCAAATGACATGATCATCCCCACCCACACCATTGATCTTCATACACCCAATTATGATGATGAATATACCTTAGATGATCAATTCTTAGGAGGTCTTTGATGAGCCATATAAATTATATGTTCTTGTCCTCATCTATCACACTCATCCTTATTTTTTACCATGCTTTCAATTACTTTCCCATAAAGTTTCCTTCCTCGAATAGCCATAATCCTATAAATAGCATTATGTTTCCATACTCTTTGAATAGTTATAACTATGTATTGAAATCAAGTATGTAATAGTTATCTTATGTTATAAGATGCTTTTTCTATAATGTGTTTTAAATATGCTATGGATTAATAAGTGCATAACACAAAATAGATTTTATCAAAGGAATATCATCACCTGGACACATCCTGAAGCCACTGCATGACCAAAGCCACAGATGAACAAAATTTGATTCCTAATTCAACTGACTCATATAAATGAATATAATATCCATGAATCATAATAAGGATGTAGTTGAAGAATGAAACAACTTTATTTGTCCTAAAGAAAGATTGTAGAATTCACATGAAAGGAAACTTTAGTAAAAGAAGTTAATTTGGTTACCCTAAGTTGAATGTTTCTTAGATTAGAATATATATTGTTTTTTATAAAACAATCTCCCCTTATATATATAGGTAAAAATAGGGTTGATAAGGTAGTAGATATCAATTAGAGAATTATTAGAAGTACATTTTGTCAAGTAGTTGTTATTGTAATTTCCTAGAGCAATTCTTTACTATAGTTTGATTAACATAAACACACATTTATGAGTCTATTTTAGTGTTTTATGAGGAAATATTGAAGCTAGAGTCAGAAGGAGGAAGGTCCCCCTTTGGAAGTCTTTTAACAACAATCCAACTCATTTTATTAGATAAGTATGCTATTTAGTTTCTTTATATGTTGTGTGTTTTATTTTTGAATTATGTGACTTAAATTCTTGCATAGAATTTTTTAAGGAATCTTCCAATAGTGTAAACATTTATTTCATATTATTATGTTCAAGTTTCATTCCAAAATTACAATTATTTCATGGCTTTAGCATCTTAGATTTCAATCAATAGAAGGTCAAATTAGAAGATTGAGTGTGTACATATAGTGACATCATCCATCATGTCTACATTCTCAAATTGACATTTAAATGAAGTAGAAGGTATAGGTATATGATAACTCTCTTTGTTCATTTTGATCAAGAGAAGTATATCTGATTATGAATCATCTGTTATTTATTTTTGGTGTCATTGTTAAAGAAGGGTGTCACACACTTATAATCTTCAATCTTGATAGCAATTATTTTTAGATGTTTATTATTTTTATTTCTAGAGATTTATATTCTTTATATTAAATATTTCTTGATTTTATGGTTTAAATTTTCATTTTTACAAATAGAATAGTGGAAATTTTCAAAAACCCCCATATTATTATCCCTATGTAGGTAGGGTGGGTAAAAAGCTAAAAAGGAGAGAGAATAAAAGTGGTTGATGTAAATGCATAGTGAAGGGGACTATATAGGAATATTTTTACCTAAATCATCAACTATTTCTTCAATATCAAAAATTTATCCTTTAGTAGCTGAGGAACATGAAGGAATTCCTAAAGATTAGTCATAGTTGTTAATAAAAGAGGTAGAAAAGGAAGAATTTTTGGCTGGATTGGTAGCATAAGTTGGAGACTTTGAAGAGGTTCATACCTATAGAAGATACCCACATGTACCAACCTTAATAATTCCAACCTTATCACCTCATACTCATGAATATAAATTACACTTCCCTCTATCACCCAAATTTCTTGCTAAGGAGGCATTCAAGGTTATTCTTGTTCCTAGAAGAAATACCAGGCCAATAGAATATTTAATTTTAGAGAGAATCTTTGATGAGACATAATTTGAATCTTATAAAACCTCCACACTATCCCCATTTTATAGGAATCCATACATTCTTAAGAAAAAGGATATAGTCTCCACCTTCTACACCCCAAAAAATAGAAGAATTGATAGGAATTTTGAGTGGTGGGTAGCAACAACTTCTGGTCTACAAACTCAAAGAGTATTCATGGAGGATCCTCAAGAAGAAAACACTACCAATGAGTCTACTACTTTTGAATTTCCTATCCTTACTCTTGACGAAAATTCACCCATGAAGAATATTCCTCACTCTATCCTCCTTACATTTAGGGGAAAAGCATGTGAGGATCTATACATTATATTTTTGAATTTTACATCTTATGCTACAACTATTATTATAATTAATATGCTTAGAAACTCAAATTATTTCCAAAAAAACTCAAATATGCAATACTTAGATGGTTCATGGGACTTGGAAAGGATGACATTTCTACTTGGGAAGAAATGAAGGAGAGATTTCTAATGAAATACCAAGACTATTCTAGGGGAAATAACTAATGGAGAGATGACATATTATAAATGACACAAGATGATGATGAGTCATTAGAAGAATATATGGAAAGATTTTTGTTCAGCTTGCAAAAATCCAAGTAGACTATAATGGAGAAATAATCAATCAAGATGATATTTATAAAGGGGATTAGACATGATTGTCTAGAGGCACTAAATCTAATATCTAGTGGTGATGTTTCTATCATGTATTTTAATTAACTAACAATTCTATGTATAAACTACTCTAGATCAAACATGAATAAAAGTAGGGGTAAAACCCTTCCTACAACATCTGTATTAGGACTATCTAAAGGTGAAGTTAGCAACCTACTCTAGGACATGAAGTAGGACATTATCAACCACCTAGCTACTCAGCTTGACACATTACATACTTGGAGGAAACAAGAATAAACTGAGAAAGCCTTAACCACATACTACCCTAAATGTAGAAAAAATAATAGGGATTGTACATGCCATTCTATGAAATATTTGTTAGCCATCATAACTAAGGATAATCTTAAAATATTGGAGCTACATGACATGGGATAAGATGAGAATCAAATGTTTTTCATGGATCAATGGAAACAATAGGTGCAAAGATCAAGTATGCCATCAAACTCTATGTTTACAAATTATCAATTTTCAAATAATCCTCAATATGGTTCTTGGATGAATATAACCAACCAAAATTCCCCCCCAAAAAATTGGAAGCTACCCCATAATTAGTTATGGATACAAACAAAATGGACAATAACCTCAATCTAGGCAATTTCAAAACTAGCAAAATGTCTTTCCCTCTAATCTATGGTAACAATAATGGAGAAGTAATCAAAGCTTTCTCCAATAAATACAATAACCAAAATAATAACATGAATTAATTCCAAATTCTTAGCAACATGTTATAACCACTCAATTACCTACCTAGGCCATCCCCAATTCTACCAGTAAGTTAGTTCAACCAACATAATCCACTAAAATAATGCAATATAGAACATACACCTTTGATATTAATCAAGTCCAATTTCACTCAGGATGTGTTCTTCCATAACCCACCTCACCCATAATCAAAGAAAACTTTGAATAAATAACTCAATTCCATAATAATCCATAGCTACCCATGGCCAATCCTGAGCCAAGTCCATCAAAAAATTAAAAAGCATCAGACAATCCTCCTTTTCAGAGAGATTGCACATATCACATCCTGAACTAGAGCTTGAATTCAATATCTTAGGACAACTCAAGAATGTGTTAATAAAACTACCATTATTTATAGAAATAAAGTATTTTCCTATCTATAATAAGGTTATTATAGAGCTTTCTTTGAAAAATTTGAGAAGAAAGAAGGATCCTAAAATAGTCCAAGTCATTGGCCAACTAGAAGATATTATGTTAGGAAATATAGTTCCCCCAAAATATTTTGATCCTCGAAGTCCTATAGGTAATGTGAGAATCCATGACCAACCCATATCTAATAATTTAATTAACTTGGATTAAACCATAAATGTGATGACCATGGAGACCATGTAGCAACTAAAACTTACAACTCTCTATCTAACACCCACCATCCTCCAAATACTCAATAGGTCAACTATTAAGCTTGAAGGGATTGTTGAGGACCTGGTTATCACTATGGACTCCTAGAAATATCTATAAAAATTTATTGTTTTGCAATCAAAAATTAACTTGGGAGGTTATCCTCTCATCCTTAGATGCCCATGGTTGGCCACTATTGATTCTTTTATTGGTTATAGGTTAGGAAAAATATTAATTTCCAACAAAAATGACACAAAAAAAAGTGTTCTTTATCTAACATCCTAGCCTTCCTAGAATGATGAACCAACACCTTATATTTATGACTTTGTGGAATATGTCTCCTTGTAAACTCTTTACATAATTGGCCAGGATCTGTGAATCTAGGAATTTGACTCAAGAGAGGATGGTTAGTATTGTGTTAGTTTCAAAATAAAAACAAAATAAAAGAAACACACTAACTAGTGTAACATCTCTAGGATTAGACACTAGGCAGAGATTAGTTAACAAACATTAATAAAGCACATAACTAAAATGCAAAATAAACCCTATTTTACCTTCCTTAGATGTTATAAAATTATTGTTGTAGTGGCTTGCTCAGCTTGTGCTCATGAAGTCCTTGGCAATAGAAGTTTGGCTGCCTCAATCTCTCCTTGGCACTTTTGGCTTGTGGCTTGGTTTGGCTTGGCTTGGAATAAATTTGGAATGGTAAAAATAATTGAAATGGATTATTTAATATATTTGTGCATTATAAATTTTCACCAAAATAACTTATAAATGATGTGGTAAGGCCTCCTATTTATAGGATTTTGAGATTGTCTAGAATTAACTTGAATCATCTATCTTGAGATTGAGATGTGTGGTTGAGGATTAATTAAATTTTTGGAATTAATTTTATAATTATACTCATCATGACATTGGAATAATGGGAAATTTAGAGGCATGGAGGGCATCATGGAAGGCATTGATGAGGCATGGAGGGTATGATTCCTGATATTTGTGGCATTTATGCCTAGGGTTATCTTCCCAAAGAATGAGCTCACCTGATGATGTAGATACACAATATTCATTTTTAAAAGTAATTATTCAATAACTTTTCATTTAATTCTTAATTAGGCTCTAAATTGGATTAATTATCTCTTAAGCATGATTAATCACCTTGTGCACAAAATACTTAAATTGATCAAAATGCCTTGTTATTGGTCCAAAATTTGACTGGATTGGAATTGGAAGGTTATTTTAGATGAATTTTAATCATATTCCTATTTAGGATGTTACTAAAAATAAATAACAAATGCATATGTCTTGTTCAAGAGATTTGATAGGAAAGAGCAATCTAGAGCACCTAGGTGCAAAATTAGCATTTTGACTTGAAATCATCTGACCAAAGTTAGCTAGCCCATAAATTGCATTACCCCATTTAGAGATACCCTAGCCAAAATTGATACTTGAATATGTTATTTTCACATCATTTAGTTTGTTTTAGTGTTTTTAGGCCAAATTGTGCATTTTGGATGGAAATTGGCCAAAACCTTGATTGGAGGTTATCAGTGGCTAGATTTAGGTGTCTATATTTTGCACCTATTTGGAAAGGCATTATAAGATATAAGAATAGTAACATATTCTAAAATAATTAAAAGTTCCTATATGCCTACAAATATAATTATGATAAACTAACTATATGATGCCCCCTCGAGGGAATGGTTGGCACAAGAAGGTCAGCAAATGAGCCCTCAAAAAGAAAGAAGAGAAATGAGGGGACCAAGGAAAGGAAAGATGATGGGGTGAAAACACAATGATACTAAAAAAATTTTCAAAATAATTGAGAATATAAGTGGGATGGTGCACAATGGTTTTCCCAAAGGTGGTTATAAACACTATACCTTGATAGTGGTAACGTGATATGATAACACAATGATTCGCCCAAAGGCAATTATAATCATTGAGAAGATGGAACTGCACCAGTTAAAACATATAAACAAGATAATAGCATGCCCCTATATAGGTATAAAAAGTAAAGTGACAACATAATGATTTACCCAAAGCTAATTATAATCATTGAAAAATGTAGGCAGGATGGTGTGCAATGATTTACCCATAGGTAGTTATAATCTTTGGACCTCAATTATGAAAAACATGATAAAATTGGTTGAGGATGATGATAACAACACAGAGGGTAATGATGAATTGGAACAACCCACTAGTAGGGAGATGCTCATCTAAACTAATAAAGATTGAATTTTTTTCATGTTTAATTACTCTATTTGGGATATGATTAGGATGAAATTAGGATGTCGGTGCTGAAGAGATGCCACCATTGTTGAATAGACTTCTTGAAGCTAAGGTTTGTTATATCACATGTCAGTATGCATCATGGTATAACATCATGAGGACTTAGCCAAAATATGCATAAGGACTAACTCCCATAATCTAATACTCAATAGAAAATAATGCACCAATGATAGAAACCATGATGATAATGTAAACATATGAATATGGATGGATTTGAGTATAAGTGTGGGCAAGGAATCACCGAATGAACACACATAAATTGAATCAAGGTAAAAATTATGAAAGTAAATAAATAGGTAGATAAACAAATAAAATAAATAAAAAATAAAAAATAAACAAACAATTCAATAGAAACCCTATGAACATTGCCCCTAGAAAATAGGTGACAACTTAACAAATGAAAAAAATGGGGGAATATAAGAAAATGAAGGTGGTGGTCGAGCTATCTCTATATGAACTAGGCAAGTGGGCACTACCTACATATCTCTATGGATGTAATATCTAATAAAAAACTTCAAGCTAATGTAGTTCTCCTAGGGAATGGGAAGAATGTGATAACTAATGAAAAAAATAGAATGGATGTGAGAGAAGAAGAGGAACAGTCTTGTAAAATGGCAAGTGCGTGAGAGAAAAAGGCCAAAAAGGATGGTGAAACTAAATGACAAGTGATTTGCTCATAACTTAGTAAGGGTTCCTAAAATCCTTAAGGCAAAGAAGTCATCAATGTTTTTGTTCTTTTCTAATGATTTTTCAAATGTTTTTAAATTTTTTTGAAGTATCTCAACTCAATCAAGAATGACAAGACACTAAATGGTTCAAGCTTATAAAATGGTGAGAGCATGGCTTAGGTTGCTCATAAAATAGTGAGAGCATGGCTTAGGTTACTCATAAAATGATGAGAGTGTGGCTTAGGTTTCTTGCAAAACGGTGATAAAATGGCTTAGGTTACTCATAAAATGATGAGAGCATATCATAGGTTGCTCATAAAATGGTGAGAGTTTGGCTTAGGTTGCTTGAAAAATGGTGAGAGCATGGCTTAGGTATCTCACAAAATGGTGAGAGTGTGGCTTAGGTTACTCTCAAAATGGTGAGAGCATGGCTTAGGTTGCTTGCAAAATGGTGAGAGCATGGCTTAGGTTGCTCAAAAAATAGTGAGAGCATGGCTTAGGTTGTTCACAAAATGATGAGAGTGTGACTTAGGTTGCTTGTAAAATAGTGAGAGCATGGCTTAGGTTGCTCAAAAAATAATGAGAGTATGGATTATATTTCTCATAAAATAGTGAGAGCATGGGGAAAAGAGTGACTAAGCTGACCTCAACAAATAACAAGTACTACCTACATAGTCCCAGAGTAAGACTTCAAGTCACTATAGTTCTGTCCTATAACAGAGAAATTTGATTAGTGTAGTAGTTAATTCAAATAAAATAGGCACAGTTGGTAAAGAGGCATAATATGACATAATAAATGGTAATTTTCTATGTCAAGGCTTAACGTTGCCCCTAATTTACCCATAGGTGGTTATAACTAGGACATAATGGCATAGATCAATGGTACTAATTTTCCCAAAGGTGGTTGTAATTAGTAGCAAGACCGATGGTAAGAAAGGAATAATAAATGAAGGATACAACTATAAAAACTTATATCCTACTATCCAAAAATATGATCTCTATCTAAATTACTTGAACCAACTGATAAAATTGATCAAATACCTTGATGCTAAAAATGTGTAACAAATGGAAAAAAAACCAAGGTTAAACAAGCTAGGCTCTAGAACACACTGGGTCAATAGAACACAAGTAGAAAGTGTATATGGCTAAGAGGATGGATAAGGATGATATTTTTTCACAGAAGAATAGTAATAAAATGGCATAATTGAAATGGTCCTTATAGACAATACACCCTAGCATTCAAGCATAGTACCACTTGAGATGAATAATATTCATCGACTTAGGAAGTTCATCTCCATCTAGTGTGGTAATAATGTATTCTCCTAATCCATAATCTACAATAATGATGAAAGGCCCTATCCAGTTTGGTTTAAATTTCCCTTTATGCTTCTTCTCAACCATGGTATTATTTTAGTTTTCTTTAAGAACAAGATCACCAAGTTCAAATGTATAATACTTAACACATTGATTATAGTGGCCTTTGAGTTGGTTCTAATATGCTTGAATATTATTGAGCATGGTTGTGAATTTATCATCAAGTAGGTCTACCTCTTATAGGTGGGCTAATCGATAGTCATGATCATCTAGGACATGCTTGAAAGAGATGTGCAGTGAAGGAAATTTGACCTCAATGCAAAGGATGGCTTTAGTACCATAAAAAAGTGAGTATGGAGTGGCTCTTGTGGGGGTACGATGATTGGTATGGTATGCCCAATGGGTAGGGAATATATACAAGTGCCAATTATGACTGGCATCATTAACAATATTTTCAAGAATATTGACAATGATTTTATTAGATGCCTTAGCTTGGCCATTATCTTTAGGGTAATATGTTGTAGAATTTTTTTTTGTGATATTATATTTAGTACATAGTTTGTCTACATCCTTATTCTTGAATGATCCTCCATTATCAGATATAATGTCAGAGGGGATACTGTAGTGGCAAATGAGATGGTTGAAGATGAATTTGGAAATTTACTTTCCAGTCACATAAGTGAGGGGTATAGCTTCAAGCCACTTAGTGAAATATTTAGTGGTGGTAAGGATATGTTTATGGCTGTCAAATGAAGTGGTGTTGATCTTCCTAATGAGGTCAAGTCCCCATGTAGAAAATGGCCATGGTGTCACCATCAATTTTAGAGTTTTTGTTGGGGCATGAATTAAATTAGTATGCTATTGACATTTGTCACACTTTTTTACATATGCAATGGCATCTACATCCATTATGGGCCAATAATAACTAGTACACAAGAGATTTTTGGATAGGAATACCCTACTAGAATGAGCTCCACATACTCCTTCATGAATTTCTCTTAGCACTAGTGTAGACTCTATCAAAATTAAATAATGGAGTAGAGTTCCATCAAAACTATAGTGATAAAGGGTGGATCTTAGTAGAGTATAATGAGTGGAATGATGAATAAAGGCTTTGATTTATTTTTAACATGGGTTAGGTGGTATAAATTAGTCATGAAGGTAGTTTTAAAGGTTTGAGTACCAGATATAAATAAGACTAACAATATCACAAATCATTGTAGTGGTTGAAGGTTTATGAGCTGATGCAAACAAATTCTTGATGAGGAACTAATACTCTCTAGATTTATCTATTTATTGAATCAGAGAGCCAATAGTAGCCATGGCATCTGTAGTTCTATTACTATCCCTTGGTATATGCTCAAACTGAATGTTGGTAATTTGTTTTTTAAGAGTGTCGACCATGGATTTATATGGAACTAGCTTGTCATCTTTGGTCTAAAAATGATCTATAACCTAATTGATGATTAACTAAGAATCGTCATAAACTTGGAGATGAGGTATATTATAATTCACTATTTGTTAAAGTCCTATAGCAATAAGGGATTCATACTCAACCATGTTGTTTGCACAAGGAAATCTGATTTTGAATGATTTAGGGATTAGATCCCCTAGTGGTATAATAAATAATAGGCCTACCCCTGATCCATGTTTAGTAAATGAACCATCAAAATATAGTTTTTAGGGTTGCTCCTCAAGGGGTGTGTCAATCATAGTCATTATGGATTCATCAAGAAATTGAAATGTGAATGGATATATGTCTATGAGAGGTGCTTTAATAAGTTGATCTGTAAGAACTTATCCCTTGATTGCCTTTTGAGTGGCATACTCTATGTCAAACTCACTAAGAAGCATGATCTATTTAGCCATTCTACCTTGAAAAGATATTTTAGATAGTAGATACTTGAGTGTATCTACTTTTGAAATGACCATGATAATATTATTCAACATGTAATGGTGTAGTTTATGAGCTATGAAAATCATGCCTAGACAAGCCTTTTCAATAGGGACATAGTTATGTTCATATGTAACCAAGGTATGGCTTAGGTAGTAAATGGCATGATCTTTTACATTGTCATCATGTTGATCCAAGATTTCTCCCAAAGCATGGTTAGTAGCTAATAGGTATAACAAGAACGTTTTTCCTAGCATAGGAGGTAATAAAACAAGTGGATTAACAAGACAGTATTTGAGTTGTTGAAAATTTGTTTGGCAGTGATCATCCTAGTGAAATGCAACTCCCTTATTCAAAAGGTGTGTAAATGGATGGAACTTGTCTTCTAACTACAAGATGAAGCATCAAATTGACTGGATCTTACCTTGCAAACTATGGAGTTACTTTCAATTGGTTGGTGGTGGTATCTCAGTTATAGCATGGAATTTAGTCAGATTGACTTTAATAACTCTATGAGATATGATGAAGTCAAGTAATTTCCCTGAAGTTACACTGAACACACATTTATTTATATTGAGTCTAACTTTGTACTCCCATAATATTTTAAATATCTTACATAACACTACTAGATGGTTAGCCCTAGTTTTGGATTTTCCTAATATGTCATCGGCATAGTCTTCAAAAATATCATGCATCGTATCATGGAATATGATATTCATGGACCTTTGATATGTAACTCTAGAATTATTAAGGCTAAATGGCATTAATTGCTAATAAAATTTTCCCCATGGAGTGGTAAATGCTATTTTATGTTGATCTTCTAGTGCTATTTTAATCTAGTTGTATCTTGAAAATCCATCTATGAGTGAAAGCATTTCATAACCTATCATGGAGTTGATGATCATGTCAATATTAGGTAAGGGAAAATCATATTTAGGATAAGTTTTGTTGATTTCTCAAAAATTAGTACAAATTCTATTCCCTTCAGGGTTTTTACTAATAGGTACCACATTAGAGATCCATTCTGAGTAATCAATAAATCAGATACATCTTGCTTCAAAGAGTTTTTCTAGCTCTTTTTTTACCAATATATTAATGCAAAGATGCATCTTTTGTAACTTTTGTTTTACCAATTTGGCATTAGGATTAACCATAAGGTGTTGTAAAACTAAGGTGGGGTCTTAACTTGGCATGTCAAAATAGGCCCATGCAAAGATATCTACAAATTTTCTCAATAGAGATATAAAGATGTCATGTTCCTCCTCAGTGAGGGATGCACCTAATTTTATCCATTTTAGCTTTGATGGAGTTTTGATATATACCTCTATTGTATCTTTGACTAGAAGGGTTGAACCATCTTTTAGGATAGTAGGTAATGACTTGAACTATTGAATTATGTCAGGGTCCTCTGTTATGACTAGCTCTTGAACTTCTCCTAGGCATGATGAATCTGAGTCCCCTAATGGGAGATCCCCATGTGAAAAAAATAGTTAAACATTATTGAATAATTTCATCAAATACTTGTTGTTGCTTAAATCTAAACTCAGATCCATAGAAAAGCTCATCATTGGTGGTCTCTTAGTCTAAATTCAAAGAAAAATGAACACCCCCATCTAATGGCACCTGAAACAAGTTTTCACCACTAGACTGGCCTTTATCTTTACTTTTTCCCTAGTCATAAAGTACTTCAAAGTCGTTTTCACTTAGGGACCTCAATGTTTTAATTATTTTTTTTTGGCTAAGGGTGTTCATTCACTCTCTAAAATAGGTTGTAGGATCCAATGTGATTGATAATCCTAATTTTTGATCTCCCAATGGAATGTTGTCTCTAAGGCCTAAAAAGTCATAGAATATCTCATCATTTTGGACTCATCAATTGGCAGACTAGATTCTTTTTGTTCCCAATCTATCATTTGGGGATAATATAAAGGTAATGGGTTATAATCAATGGCCAAGGTAAGGGTACACATGACATTACTATCAAACAAGTTGGTTTCAATTAGTCATCAAAGGTGAGGCTATGATCAGACTCTACTTTGTTATCAACATCATCATCACTAGTCATTAGTGATGGAGTTTGAATAAGATATGTGGGGTCACCCCTAGGTGGTTTAAATCTAAGTCCATAAGGTGTTTCATACTTAGTCATAGAAATTGGCTCGATGGTTCCTTGTTGATTTGGTCTAAGGCCTCTTCCTTCATATTTGTGATGCTCCATGATCCTATTAAGAATATGATAGTTTTCATTTTTATAATATTCAACTTTGTTATCATTATATAACCCTGATTCATTTCCTTCAAGAGGGTTAGGTTCTAGGCTAGATGTTGGTACAAATGTGACAGGTACCTTATCTTTGTTCTTTTGTTGCTAATGCATATGTGGGGTGACTTTAAGTTGCCCAAAGGTTTTCAGATTCTAAGGAAGATTGGAAATATGAAATGTATCATAGATCACATACTCTCTTGGTCTATTATCTAAAATGGTGAAATGATTAGAAGCTTCAGGAGGTGGCATGTGGGAAAGGAAAAGGGAATCCAAGGTGTGAGGATATATGCAATTATCTAGTGAAGGATAAATAAGTATAGCCTTTCCTTTATCTTATTTGAAACTTGGATTCATGTCGTATTGATAATTATAGCTTTGAATTTCAGCCTCAAGATGCTTTTAGTGTTTATATAGGTGTAAATCTCTTAAAATATTCACTTCCATCCCTGAGTGGGAAAACTTGATACATTTTTATAACATTGATAGAACTACATGAATCTCATATAACTAAGCCCTACCTAAAAGAATATTATATGTTAACTCAAGATCAAGCACATGGAAAAGTGTATCATGGGTTAAAGACCCAATGATAAATGGAAAACTAATGGTGCCTTGTGATTCTCTTTCTTGATTATCATAGGATTTGATGGTTATTATTTGGTGCAAACTAAGTTTGATAACTCCTTTATTGATGAGTGCTCACTCGATCAACAAACCTTTATCAATGATTTCTTTGAAAGTATGTGCACATTGTATTTCTATATGATAAGCTATCTCACTATACAATTTTTTTCTAAACATAGTGGCTAATTTTTTATCTGATAAACTATGGGTGAAATGGCTTGCAAGGGTTTTCCATCACTGTAAATAACTTTAAAAACTCTCACCAGATTTTTATTTTGATTATGTTAAGTCCACTAATGAAATCTCATGCTTGAGATTATAGGAAAAGTGCTACACAAACTTATTAAAAATATCATTAAAATCCATTAGTGAATTTTTAAAAAAATTTAAAAACCACTCCAAGGCTTATCTAACCAAGCTCCTTGGGAACAATAGCAAAAAGCATATGTCATTATATGCCACTAATTGACATGCAAAAACAATTTAGTGAAATGAGCCTTAGGGTCACCTTTATTTTTGTATTTGTCAAATTTTGGTGGTTTGTATCCTAGAGGGATTAGTATCTATAAATACTCCATGTTGAATGGATAAGAACACATGTCATCTAATTTGAACTTTTTAATTTGTTTACCCACTTGAGTGGTAGCAATTGCATCCTTCATCTATTATAATTCTTGGGATAAGAAACTAGAAAGAACATTGGTTTGATGGAGAATATTGGTTTGGGTAGATGGTTGGGAGGTCACAAGTGAGACACTTTGACCAGGGTATGATGGAGATACTTGTTGGGGTACATTGGTTTGGTTGGGGAATGGACTAGGAATACACATACATGGATTAGGATGTACTTGAAATTTCACACTTAGTTGTGCAATATTTTGGTTTGGGTTGGTGATAAAGGTTTGACTTAGAGGATTTTATGGTTAGGATGGAGGGATATAACTATATTTTTTCTTCTATGGTTGAAAAGGTACATGCTACCGACTAATCAAACTTTGTTGTTGAGTGGGAGCTTATGGACTAAGACCCTATCTCGAAATTTGCATGGCATATTTTAAACCAATGATTGTCTAGTAAGTACTTGAGAAACATGGGGACATCCTTGTTACATGAATCCCTATGGAGAAGTAAAAACATGTTGCGAATTTGGCATCTGTCACTGACCAATATTTGTATGTTGTTGACTAGTCATTGCTTAGTTTTGAATTGGCATATTAGTCTACAATTGAAGAGGTATGTTCATCATTACCTGGTGAGGTGGAACATTTTTTGTCCCTAATTGAGGTGGCAATGGATTTTTCCTCTATTATGTTGATACACTAGATTGTGTCTATTTTTGTGGAATACTACTTGTTACTATTGAGGAAGAGTAGGGTTCATCACAGCTTATCATTGGGGCATGACATTAGCCATTGTTTGATTACCTAATCCCATAGGTTGTATACTTGAGGAAGTAATCAGTTGAGGTTGGGGTGTAGAAACTCTTGTTCCTTGGTATTATGATCTACCCATGGGATTAACTATAGACACATGTTTTTGGCTAGTTGTTTGTGTGTTAGTACCAATTTTATTGAGATTGGACATTGTTTGCATATTTTCCACTATGTTTGGTTCACTATTCTTTATAGAGGCCGAAGACACTTATTCAAGAATGGGCATATACATCAAGTTATATATCAAAGTGGTTTGCAAAAAAGGGTCAAAACTTAGATTCTCTTTTCCAGTTAACTCTATCAACACTCCTATTAAAAAAACTAGGTCAATGAGAGGCTTACTCACCATATTAATCTAATTGAAATCATGTGCTAGACTTAGGAAGGTTTCATATACTATTTGTATTTGGTTAAAGTGATCTTCCATGATGTTTTTTCCTCGATTAGATATATTAGGGTCTTGATATGTAGTTTGGACTAGATCCATAGGATTGTTGGAACAAGCCTATTGATCATAAATGATATTGTGGGGCACGCTTACTAGACTTGGTAAATTTTCATGGGGAAAGTCTAATAGAAACTTGTCCCCTACCTTTATGGATCTAACCAAAATCTCATATTTTTTATCTAACAAATGTCACTCAAACAAAAATGGATCATATGTGGAAGTCATATTAGTAAAATATGACTATTGAAGAACTGGCTCATCCATTATGGGTATTATAGCTAAGTATTATGTGGTTTGTTCTTGGTCTTATTCTGAATAAGGTGGTGTGTTACCTAGATAGTTAGCCAATGGATCTTCACTTTTTTCCCTTGATTGAATATTATAATATGGATAATAATCCATCTCATAAGCAATATTATCTACATAGGGGTCTTACACCATTTCTTCATGTTCAACTACATTACTAATCCCTAGATTATACATGAGTCCACTACAAGTGTAGGAATACATGTTAGGATCCATAGTCAATGCTTTATGATAAAAGTTTAAAGAGTTTTACAAACTCTAAAAAGGATAGAATCTAAAAAATATGATGTTCTAACTTGGTTTAGATTTGTCAAAAGGATCAAAAGGTTTATGCAAAGATTAGTGAGGAAATAAGCTAGCATGAAGTATCTTAAATTTCACTATTCAAACAAAGATAATCAAGTAAATGGACCAAAAATTGAAATTCCAAACTCTAAGGTCGAAGTGTTTCAAATAAATCTAATCTAGGAATTTAAAAGTTGCTAGGTCTTTTGGCCAAACATGACGTTAAAATCTAGGCTCAATTAAGGCATACGCTAGGACTCTTGGCCAAATGGAGTCAAAATATAGACTTTTAAAATAGATGAATGGTTTAATCTAATGGATTTAAAACACTTTTAACAAACACTAGGCATTTGATTCTTGGACATGAACTTGATCAACGAGGTATAAGGTATGAAACAAAAGGCACTTTTAGAGATAGTTTATTTTCTCATAAATAATGGTATAAAACTTGGTTATTTTGAAAAATAAGCTAGACAAAAGTGAATATTATAATTGTTCTTTAGAAAAAGAATCATAAAAGTACACTTAGATTGGTGTAAAAATGTAAACAAATTTGGAACTCCATGCAAGAGGGTCTATGAAACAATATTTGAAATGTTTTGGGCAGTGCTACACTACCCAAAAGGTGGGACAAAAAAGTTTGTTTCAAAAAAATCTCTAAGTCAAAGACATTTTCCCACAATTTTGGAAGTATAACACTACTTTTCTTGTCTCAAATTATTGTGGTGCGTAAACTCAAAGTGCAAGTTTTTAGCACAAAATGGCTTAAGTATATCAAGTGATGACACTGATTATGAGTTTTGAATGACCTTCAACACAAATTGCAAATTAAACCTAAGTTCCCTCAAGTTTAGTGAAAATGGATAACCCACTTAATGCATCAACCCTATGAACTTATAAAGGTACAATTATAAATTTTGATTATAAGTGAAGGACTTAAAATGACTTTAGTAAAGGTCTAGACTCAATTGGGCAACATAACTGTACCAAAGTGGATGATATGACTCCCAAGATTTTGATGAACTTTTAATAAGGAAAATTAATGATCTCACACAATCAACATAATGCCTCTTTATTCAAAGGAGAATTAGGACTATGTGCTTGGTTTGATTGGTTTATTTACACCAAGTTTTGACTTCAAACAAGACTTTAATCTAGGATAAGACCAACTAATTAATCACTTTTAGATCCTAAACTGACAAGCTTGCTTAGTATTGTTAGATTCCATCAATATACATAATTTGAGAGGATTTTAAGTGTTCATCAAAAATTAAATGCACATTATATAATAGGGTTTTTACACCCCCCTTCTCTCAAATGATAGTACTATGACATAGACCTTGAGGCACACCTTACACCAACAATACTTCCATGATAGTGGGGATTTGTCTAAAATCTAACAAGTTTATAAACATTTTAGGGGAATAAACTACATAATGACTTTCATGCCAAATAATGCAAAATAAAAGCCTAGATTTTGGGTTCGTATCAATTGGCTTGTTGCAAAAATGTCTAGTCCTTTTTATAACCACTACATCCTATTATTCACTCAGTGTAATGCGATGTTCAAAGTGTCACTACATCCCACATGTAACTCTAACTAGAAGCCAAATGAAGTCAATTTTGAGAGGTGAAACCTCAGGTTAAAGCTTCCCTAAAGAACTTATGAGAGGTGATGAAGTCCCCCTCACAAGCTAAGTTTGCATAAAAATAAAGAAAGAATGAAAGTAAAAAGACTTTAGGGTCATTTTCAAGGTCACCCAAACTTTGAAAAGTTTTTAGGGAGTGATTTATAATACTTTATTTCTAAGCCTTGGACTAGGCTACTTGTAATAGGAATGGTGATTTTGAATCCATGAGTTCCCTAAAGGGAATAAAAGGAAGAGCATACACGCAACATAACTCTTTTTGCCAAATAAAAATTTAAATTAAACAACTAAGTGCATATAAAAATCTTGAAAAGGTGAGTTAATTTTAAAGCCCAAATGGAAAATTAGTTGGTGTTCATTTGACCCCTTGGTCTTACTTGTAAACTTTAAAAAACATTCACCATAAACATCTATTTTTTTTTTTGTTAAACACCAAAACAAGGTTCCTAATTGATTTTTAAGCATGCAAAAGGTAATCTAATTTTTTTTTTAATAACATGTCAAGCTTGGTCCTAAAAACAAATGTTATCATGTTTTGTAGAATTGAATCTTTTTTAGGTTTGAAACAATAAACTTTAAAAAAAGAGCTCTTAGGTCTATGTTTTAAGAAAAACATTGTGACTGACATCAATTATATAACCAATGATGATTACATTTTCTAATCGATGATGGTTATCTAACCGACATCAATTATACCAATGTGAACAATTATAGTTATCCAAATGATGTCATTTTTACTAACTGACATTAGTTAATCTATCTAACCAATGTCAGTTTTACTAGTCAACATCAGTTATTGTGTAAACCTATGGCAAATAAAAATGGTAAAATATAGTTAGAAAATTAATTTACAAGAGTTTTAATGGTCAAAATGAATATTTTAAAGATAAAAAATTATCTTCTTCATGTGTGGGATGCATCTTTTTCCACTGGATGTGCCATATGTGAATCTAGGAATTTGACTCAAGAGAGGATGGTTAGTATTGTGTTAGTTTCGAAATGAAAACAAAATGAAAGAAACACACTAACTAGCATAACATCTCTAGACCTAGACACTAGGGAGAGATTAGTTAAAAAAATGAATAAAACACACAACTATGTTTAAAAAAACCTCTTGTACCTTCCTTGGATGCTCAAAAATGCTTCTTGTAGTGGCTTGCTCGGCTTGTGCTCATGAAGTCCTTGGCAATGAAAGCTTGGCTACCTCTATCTCTCATTGGCACCTTTGGCTTGTGGCTTAGCTTGGCTTGGAATCAATTTGGCATGGTACCACTAATTTCAATGTATTTTTGAAGATATTTATGCATTATAACTTTGCATCAAATTAGCTTATTAACTATGTGGTAAGGCCTCCTATTTATAGATTTTTGAGATTGCCTAGAATCAACCTAAATCATCCATCCTGAGATTGAGATGTGTTGTTAAGGATTAATTAAATTTTTGGAATTAAGTTTATAATTATTCTCATCATGACATTGGAAGAAGGGGAAATTAAAAGGAATGGAAGGCATCATAGAAGGCATTGATGAGGCATGGAGGGCATGAATCCTAATATTTGTGGCATTTATGGCCTAGGGATGTCTTCCTAAGAAATGAGGTCACCTAATGATGTAGATATTCAATATTCATTTCTAAAAATAAGTATTCAACAAGTTTCTAAGGAATTATTAATTAGGATCTAACTTGGATTAATTATCTCCTAAGCTCAATGATTAAGCACTTTGTGCACAAATCACTCAAATTTATCAAAATACCTTGTTATTGGTCTAAAATTTTACTAGATTAGAATTAGAAGGTGATGTCAGATGCATTGGAGCCATATTCCCATTTAGGATGTTACTAACAAAAAATAACAAAGGCATAAGTCTTGTGTAAGATATTTGATAGGAAAGAGCAATCCAGAGCACCTAGGTAGAAAATTAGCATTTTGACTCAAAATGATCTGACCAAAGTTAGTTGGCCCATAAATTATATTTCCCCATCTAGGGATACCCTAGCCAAAATCATCACTTTAATATGTTAGTTTCACATCATTTAGTGTGTTTTACTATTTTTAGGCCAAATTGTCCATTTTGGGTGGAAATTGGCCAAAAGCCTGATTGGAGGTTATTGGTGGCTAGATTTAGGTGTCTACAGAGTTTATCTCTATAAACACAAAAATAAGACATTGTACTTATTGGCATTCTTCAAAATACCTATTTATAGGATCTTGTAGCCACAAACATGTTGGAATGTACACCATGCCCTCTTCAATATAGTTTTCTTGAGAATGATCTTGTTGAAACAATAAGAGACATTTAGACATTCCATCAATTTCTTACTCATCAATGTAGTTATGTTCCTTCAATAAGTAATGTAGAAACCATGCTTTATTTAACAAATTAAGTAGACATTCTACCAAATAAATCTCTCAACATCATCACCTCCTTAACACCCTAATAAGAAAGTCAGCTATTTACAATACTAAGAAAGCACACACCAACATTTACCTAGGATTACCATGAAATGAGAGGAATACCCCTAAATTTATGCATGCATCACATTTAAATTAAATAAGAATGCAAACCTATTCACCAACCCCACCAATAAATGAATCCTATAGTTAAAGAATTATCAAAACTAAGCTGCCAAAACTCTTGGATGGAAGATTTGTTTATCCTATTTTGGTTAGCTGGTGGGTATCTCCCCTAGTCATTATCCCTAAGAAAGGGGGAAAATGGAATATTTGTGTTTACTATCGAGAGTTGAATGCTTCTACCAAGAAGGATCACTTTTCCCTTCCATTCATTGATCAAGTGTTTGATACATTAGTAGGGAAAAAGTATTTTTCCTTCTTAAATGGCTATAGTGGTTATAATCATATATGAATTTATCCACAAGACCAAGATAAAACCACTTTTACTTGCCCTTGGGGAACCTATGCCTATGTTATCTTGCTATTTGGTCTTTTCAATGCCCCAACTACTTTTCAAAGGGTTGTTTTGAGCATATTTTATAATTTCTCCCATGACTATGTTGAAATCTACATGGATTATTTCACTATCTATGGGTAGACATTCAAATAAATGCTTACCAACCTGGAGAAAGTTATTCAACACTACTAAGACCACCAATTATCTTTGAGAAATGAAAAGTGTTATATGCTTATGACTAAAGCAATTGTGTTGGGGCATCACATATCCCCTACTAGAATTCAAGTTAACCCAACAAAGATAACTATCATTAAGGATCTACCCACACCAAAGAATCAAAAATATGTTAGAATATTTTTAAGATATGTTGGTTATTATAGATGATTCATCAAATATTGTCACCCCATTTTTGGATTGCATACTAAGGATGTTGAATTTGCATAGACTAATGATTGTCAAATTGCCTTTCAACAACTCAAAGACCTTTTTTTAACAACTAATGTTCTAAGATGGATTGATTGGAAGAATCCTTTTCACATCTACATATATGCATTCAACACCACTTTAGGAGCTATACTTGGCCAAAAAGATGAATCTTTGAATAATGAAATATATTTTATCATTAAGAATCTTCAAGGGGTCAAACTCAACTACACTATAATAAAGAAGGAATTTATTGTTGTTTTTTATGCCATCAACAAATTTTGACACTAAATTATAGGTTACCAACTATTCATCCATAGAGATCATGTAACAATTAGGTATTTAATGAATAAACCTACTCTAATAGGTAGGATAATTTGATGGTTGCTTTTTCTATAGGATTTTGATATTACCATTATGGATAGACTAGGTAAGGATAATATAGTAGTAGATTTTCTATCTCAATTGCAAAATGATGAGCATAGTCCTATTGTTGATGATTTTTTTCCTAATGAGCATTTATTTTTAGTAATTATTCAATCCCATTGGTTTGTAGATATTGCTAACTATC